>JAFVLL020011026.1:0-28446 GCA_021397915.2 Tor tambroides
GCTTTTGTTTACATAATATATGTATGTATGCTGTTTATATTTATTATGTATATATAAATACACACACATGCAAGTATATATTTCAGAAAAATATGCTGTTTATATATTAAATATATTTATTTAGAATATAGATTTAATGTATATAAATATAAACGTGTAAGTACATGTAAATATTTTCAAAATATATACATGCATGTGTGTGTATTTATATATGCATAATAAATACACACAGAACACACACATATATTATGCAAACAAAAACTTATTTTGTATGCGATTAATCGCGATTAATCGTTTGACAGCACTAATACATACCTATATACATACACACACACACACATATATATATATATATATATATATTTATATTATATATATATATTTTATTTATTTTTATTTTTTTTCCATTTGTTTTCCCTAGGAATCAAGCGCATTCATTCAAAGTCAAAATTTACAGAAATCCTTGCAAACAGTCAATACTCATTTTCTGTTTTCCAATACAGTTATAATTAAATATTATGCGTTTGTTTAAATTGTACACTTTGTACTTTATTTAAAGTTTTCTTAATGTTTCTCTGTAGACCTGTGAGATTGGAATGACCCACTCGTGCGGGGTGAGCGGCCGCAGTTTCGAGATCTGGTTCAGGAGGAGACGCTCTCAGGACACCTACATCCTACAGGCCGAGACACGGGACGTCAAAGAGGCCTGGACCAGAGACCTGGAGCGCATACTGTGGGAACAAGCAATGAAGAGCAGAGGTCAGAGCATAATAACACAATATAGAGCAAATTATGCATCTATAGGCAAAGTTTAAATTGTTAGAGGTTACTGTGGACATTGTTTGTGCTTGTATGTCCTTGTAGATCTACAGGACTTGTTGATGTTTGTGTTTCAGAGCTGAGGAGACAGGAGAGGTTGTTCATGGGAATGGGTTGGAAACCTTTTTCCGACATTCAACCTAGAAACACAACCGTTAGCAATCATGCTGTGAATGGCGATGCCACAGGAAGAGGTATTTATCAGCCAATCACAGGCTGACAATTTGCATGCATATAACTGATCTCATGGTATAACTCAAGGGCGTAGGAACGGTTTGAAAAATATCCTAAAATGCCAGTTATTCTAGTGTATTTATTATGAAAATTTCATAATTAGGATTAAAACACTATGAATTAATGCATAGTTTTATCAAAGATGACTTCTCTTCTGTTGTCTTTTTTCATCAGGTAGTTTATTTTCTGTCAGAGTCTTGGCACACAAACTTCGCACAAAAAAACACAAACAGGTGTGGCTTGGGTCATGAATATTAATTACATTGGGATGTTACGCTAACTAATCTGCAACTAATTTGCTGAAAGGCAGATAATAGTTAGTGAATGCTAGCTTACTGCTTAACACTTGCACATTTGTTCAACCCAATCCCAGGCTGACAGAAGCTTCTGTTTGATCTTAAAGACATAGTTCACCAAAAAATAAAACATTCTGGCATTTACTGATCCTCATGTCATTCCAAACCTGTATGACCTTCCTCTGTGTAACAAAAAAGATATTTGGAAGAATGTTGTTAACTAAATAGTTTTGGTTCCCACTGACTTTCTTTATATGGATGAAAAATCCTACTGTATGTCCATGAAAAATACTAAGTCAATGGTACCCGAAACTGTTTGGTTACCTACAGCCTTCATGAGTAAATGATGACAGAATTGTTTAATTTTGGGGTGAACAATCTCTTTAAAGCTGTCGTTTTACATTTAATTCGCACTGCAGCCAAAAAAAAAAAAAAATCTATGAAAACCCGTTTCTGCCACAGAATTTAAAAAAAAAAAAAAGGTATTTACGACTTAGCAGAATTGCGAGATATAAACTCAATATAGAAGATATAGAACTCGCAATTCTGAGAAAAGAGTGAGAATTGTGGATTATAAACTCACATTTCTGAGAAAAAAAGATAAGAATTCTCATAATTCTGACTGACTTTCTCAAACTTTTGAGTTTCCATCTTGCAAATCCGAAAAGTCCAAATTGTGAGATATAAACTCGCAATTCTGAGGAAAAAAAAGTATAAGATTCAGAATTGAGATATGAACTCAGAATTGTGAGATTTTTTTTTATTTTTTATCCTTTGTCAGAAACAAGCTTTCATAAAAATCAGCCTCTCAAATACAGACTAATGATTATCTTCTAAATGTGAGGACATACAGTATAATAGTTGCTACGCCCCTGAAAAAAAATTGCCTCTTTTGTAGCTGCTTTAATTTTATTTAATAAAGTAAAGCCCTTTTCAGTCATTACCTGAATTTTCCATTACTTTTCTTCTGACAGAAGTTGTAGGAATCCTGAAAAGACCCAATCCCTTGGTGTCTAGCCTTCAAAGGGGTGTGGCTTTGCCACGGCCAGATTCGATTGGCTCTGGCAGCAGCACGTCAACCGCAGGCAGCCACTCATCATCCTCGTCTGGGCGGGGCTCCATGTCACCCAGCGTTTTCCAAGGAAAATACGGTAGCCCACCTACTTACTGGAAAATGAATAGTCTCTGTCTAATAAAGGAAAGGCTTGAATAATATACTGTAAAATCTATCTCTCCATCCTTTCTTTATAGATTCCTCTACAGAGAGTGCGGGCTTATTTAGCTGTGCGGATCACAATTGCCCCACAAGAAGGAGAGCGTCTGTGTCGTCACTGCTGTACTCCAGACCTTCAGCGTGTCAGTCGTCTCCCGCTCATGTTCTTCACTACGGCTCACCTGCCCTGTCCAGGAAGAAGCTCAGTCCACAAACAGATGCTCACGGCTCTCTCAAGGTTGAGAAATAAACACACATCAGCTCAAAACCCAGTGAGCTGCCTGTCTAGGCAACATTTCTGGGCAAAGCAATGCTGACTTAAAAGATACCACGCTCTAAAAAAGCCAGAAAAATAAAGTCCAGTGTACTGTGTTAGGGCAACACACTTCACTCAAAAACATTGTTTTTCTCCCCCATGCACTGGTCAGTTTTAAGATTTTTGGCTATTTGTTTTAGACAAGTGGAAAGAAAAATGCCAAAATACACTTTTAAGTGTTTAATTTGACACTGAAAATGAGCAAAAACTAGGGTTTGGAACATAGCTTAATTTCATATAGGAAAATAATTAGTTCAGATTGAATGTTAATTACATTTTTCTGTGTTTACCGCAGTGTCAGTTTCAAGAGCCGATTCGTTCCAAGGCATCAACAGAAGTTTAGCTGTGATCGAGGTGAGTTACAAACAGTGATTCACTGCATGCTTAAGAGACACTATATTAATACAGCTCCAAATGATAAAGCTGTATATACGAGTATGTCCAACTTAATCATGTAGTACACTCTCGTAGTGTGATATACTGTATATAGGCTACTATATAGCAAATCTCAACTGCTTGATTGCTTGTATTGTCGGAAAATGTAACTATATTGTCGTCCAGCTCCTTTCTGCTAAATGCAACTATAAAGCATGAAGATATTAAGATATTATAAACATGAACGTCATGATTTTCTGTAAAGCTGCTTTGCATAATGTGTATTGTGAAAAGCTCTATACAACTACATTTTACTTGACAAGTACCTGCTCTCTAAATGGAATCATTAAGTATGTGCAAACATTAAATATGCAATTGATAAATTACATATTTTCTGAATGATCCTAATGATGCAACATTTCCACAGGCATGCTTACATCTCTCCAGAAGCAGTTCGCTGGTGTCAGATCAGGTTATTGGATGGTCCAGTCAGGAATCTCATGTAAGATGCCACTGTTTGGATTCACCTGATGAAGAGCAAACCAGAACAAATTTTTGATTTTTGTTTGAATAAATGCTGTGGGAAAAAATAAAGAACATAAAACAAGATGATATTGACCAGATCTGAGACTGTGGACCAGTTCTTTACTTCCGGTACTGACCATCTGAGAAAGACACATGTGAGGACCTACAAAGACGTTTTCCTGGAAAAACAACAGAAGTATTCTGTTAAAGCTTTATTGTGCAATTATTTTGCATGAGAAATTATTTCTTGATGAACTGTAAAAATGTATGTTCAACATTACAACCAAATATCTGTTCTATGATCATCCTGATTATCAAACTTCCTGCTGTAACACTGAAATGTTGTGCTTTGTACATGTATCCAGCTTAAAAACCCCAGTATAGTTTATGGGGTTCAGGGAATTTTGAAAATATACACACAATTGCTTGAAAATAAATTTTGATTATTAAATTGGACTCTCTAAGGATTTTACACAGCATGCGTAAATGTATTGGACTCTTCCTTTTGTGTACTGTAATATACCAGACTTCAGCACCTCAGTGGAGAGAGAAAACTGTATTTTATTATTTAAAAATGTATAATAAATAAAAGGTCATTATGATTTGTTTTGTTTTGTGTCTTTCTTTAGAAATATAGACAGTAAGACAAACAAATATACATTAGCAGCCATAAAAATCTGTTATTTTAGTATTATTTAAATCTATTATAGAATTTATTATTTAGATTCTTTAATATTTTCAGTTTTCATTTTAGTCTACTTTTTAGTAAATTTGTTGTCCTTGTCATTGTTGTGTTTTTGCTTTAAAATATATTTATTTGTATTCAACTTTAATTTTTTTTTTTTCATTTTTACTTCAACTGTTGTTGCTGTTTTGTGTCTTGATTTAGATAGACAGATAAACATGTATTAGCAGCAATACAATCCTATGTTATGTTAGTATTATTTGTATACTATAATAGTATTTACACTTTTTTAAATTGCTTGTTTTTTTAGTCTGTAGTTTTTATTTTTAGCACATTTATTATGTTTGTCATTACCATTAGTTTTTTGTTTGTTTGTTTTAAAATATATTTAAAATATTTCTATTAAAAAATTATATCAGTTTTAGTTTTAATAATTTCAGTACTTCAACTTATACTTTAATGTCAAATAAAATGTACTTCAGTTTTAGTTGACAATAACAACACTGATACAATCAACATTGCACAGTTTGCTTTAAACAGCATCTTGTAAATGAATAAACTGATATATGTAAATAAAGTTCTAGTAAACATCAACTTATCCAAGTGGCTTCTTACCTGATGAAATTAATTGTACTAGATATTCTACAATAATATGTATTACAAAATATCTTCACTACAGTAAAGGTCCAACCCAATGCCAGAACGAAAGTTCAAAGTTATCTGGTCTTTAGTAATGCTCTTTAAACATTAAAGCACAAAAATGTCATCTCTACAGTACATCATTCATGGATTTTTTTTTTTTTTTTAGTTGGATGTTCACTTAACATTTTTTAAACATACATATTTCAAAATGTTCAGAGAACATATAAAGTAAAATCATAATGTTTGTATAATGATAAAATGGAACACTCCCTAATGTTTAAGTTCGCATTGTTTGCATTAACAAAAATGAACATTTAAAAATTTGGAGTTTTGAACATTCCGAAATAACAGACACATTACCAGAAAGTTCTTAGAACATATTTTGTTAGCTGGGGGAACAATAAGAACATCAAGAAACCTCTCGAGGGAAAACCCTGTCAGAGCCAAAACTGACCAGTGAAAGTGACTCTCTGATTAACAGCTTTACAATTGCAAGCAGACATGCACAGGGATGCATTTATATAGAGATCATCATTAATGTGCTTCTACAACCCCACAGAGACTGTTTGTCAGAAATAGACTCATGTAACATGACATGCTGTAATGTGATTTAATGCCATCCGTCATGGAAGACAGTAACTGTCATAAATAAGAGCTGGTGTTCAAAGTCTTCAGTGCATCCCCTGACACCACCGTAACATTAGGACGCAACGCCCGAAATATCTCTCCAGTGACCCCAACACTAGCTGAAGGCACCCAACACGAGTCACACGCCGAGCATTACCGCCGGAGATGATGGACAAAGGTAGGATCGCCTTCATGGCAGCTTCAGGAACAAATGCGTTTTTGTGGTGCATTTGCATATTTATTGGGAAAATGCATGAGAAACTATTTATGGGAAATGCAAAAGCATGGTCAATTCTTTGGGTATAAGTGTTTCAATGTAAAGTGCTATAGAAATCTGATATATGAAGCATGCAAAACAGTTTCTTCGCTTCACTTACCAAACAAACAGATAATTGCATTGCAATACCTTAAAAAATGTTTGTCTCAAGGCTGAAATTACTGTTCAGATCTCAATACTTTGCTTCTACAATAGCCGTCTGTATTGCTGATCTTGCATTATCACTGGTGACTGTGGTATTTATGTTTAAAATATCTACATAGCTTCATAGGTCCGAGTGCTAAAGTGTAACTTAGAGCATTTTTGCATCAGTTTCTATGCATGATGTTCCTGTGCATTGAAAAGCATGCAAACCCATTTATTCTGATTCCTCTCATGTTGGTCAAGAATTTATGGGTCAAGTGCCAAAAATAGTAACGCTTAAACAGCAGCATGTTGTGCATGTGTTAACAAGTGCTTTGCCATTGAAAATTTCAAAATCATAAAAAAATTTTTGTCTTCTTTTCCAGTACAAATATCTAAATATTCTAAAATCAAGATACTTTTACTTGAGAAGCAAAATGACTTAGGATATTAAGATTAAAAATGTATCAAAATGAAGTGACTTTATGCTTAAAACAAGAGAAAATATCTCAGAAAAATAAACTTAATTTAAAGGTGGAAAAAAAGTATTTTTCTGACCACTGGCAGACATTTTTCTTCTTTTAAGCATAAAGTCACTTCATTTTGATACATTTTTCAGAAAACAAGACTTGTTATCTGATGTCATTTTGCTTCTCAAGTAAATATATGTAAGGTGGTTGATTTAAGATTGTTTAGTTATTTATACTGAAAAACATGAAAATACTGAGAAGAAACATCATTTTTTGCAGTATATAGCACAAAGCACAATCTCTTCTCTTCACAGTGGTAGAGATTGAGCGCATTGATCTGGTGCGTGAGGTGAGCAACACTGATCACCACACGCTGCAGAACGGTGCGGACAGACTGATCGTGAGGAGAGGACAGCCGTTCACCATCACGCTACACCTGCGACCGGGAACTCACTTTCAAAACGGAGACAATATCAACTTCATCACCCAAACAGGTTCCTCAATCACTTCCATCCTACTTTACATCATGCAACTACAAATACGAACCATTAGGTACCAAAGCAACCTAACACCACGAGTAAAGCAGCCCCTGGCAATGCAACAAAGTTGGACAGATTTAACTTTTAAGCAAATGTGCACAGTAACAACCAATAGGAGTGCAGAAAGTGAAGTTAACATGATCCGCCTGGATAGGGGAGTTGAGGGGTCAGAGGTTAGCTGGTTAGTATCAAAAATGAGTCCCAGCTTTTCCATTGATGGCCATTAAGGACTAGCTAAATATTGACAATTTATTATTATATTAAAAAAAGACAGCATATAAATTGTAAAAATTTGTTAGATCATACTCGATTTTTCAACATCTATACACATACAAAAAAAAAGTAATTTATTTTAATTATAATACTTATATTTTAGATGTAAAAGTGTTATTTATTAAATATATATCCAAAGACAAAGTTGCAATTTTGCATATGCATTGTATAATAATGTAAATAATATATAAATATAACAAATAATTTATTTTAATGACAAATTATATTTTAGTAGATGTAAATGCCATGTATATGTATGGCATTTACATCTCCTAAAATATTATTATAATTAAAATTAAATAAAATATTTAACATCTGTAGAATGCTATATTTCTATGTGTGTGTGTGTGTGTGTGTGTAAATTAGGTTAATTATACACGTAATTATATTAATTAGGTGTAAATGCACACACACACACACACACAATAAAATACAATACACATATTTGGCTGTCCATGGAAAAAAAATAATAAAAAGTGTAAATGTACATTAATATGTGCTAATAATAATAATAATAATAGTACAACTACAATTCATACCTATACCTTCACAATAGGAATTCACAGCTGGGGTCTAACAGGCTTGGGGACATCAGCTGAAAAAAATAATTACATTAATGAAATGTTATGAAGCCACTGATAAATAATTCACAACAAAAAAACATGCATGCAGGGCACTGAGTCATTGGTAATGACTTTGATAAAATACTTACAGTAAATCAGGGCTGGTTTAATTACACAGTGTCCCATGACAGTGAAGTTCCTGCTGTATTTAGAGGATTTACAGTGCTGAGAGGAACGACAGTAACGCTGCACACACTCATCAGATCATTCACAAGTATATTATTAGAAAAATGATGTTAAAGGCTTCGAATCATGGACGTCACATTTGAGATACTTCTAGGGTTGCCACCCGTCCCTTAAAATACGGAATCGTCCCGTATTTAAAGGTAAAATGATGCGTCCCGTATCAAATCAATACGGGACGCGATTTGTCCCGTATTTTAGAAAGGGCAACAAGCTGAATCAACAAATAAGTATTTTGCACCCGTTTATAATGCTAATAGCAATTATAATGAAGTCAAATTCATAAAAAGTTAGAGAAGCTCATCTTGGCGTCTTTGTTTCCATGGCGATGATGGAGTCGCCTGATCGCGCGCCGTTAAAGCTGCATGCGCTAAACCTGCGCGATTTTAAAACATCTGGAGCTCACATCTGCCCTTTGAACACAAGACTCTCCAGATGTAGGGCTGAATGGGAAAGTTATCAGTAGCTCTGTCCAGTAACTAATGATGAACGCACAGTTTGCAGAGAAGCATTTGCTCACGGTGGACTGTCTGACTTAAAGGGATAGTTCACCCAAAAATGAACATTTTGTCATCGTTTACACAGCCACAAGTTGTCCCAAACCTGTAATAATTTCTTTCTTCTGTTGAATATAAAAGAAAATACTTTGAAGAATGTGGGTAACCAATCAGTTTTTGGTCCCCAATGACTCTGATAGTATTTTTTCTCTACTATGAAAGTTACTGAGGACCAGCAGCTGTTTAGTTTCCCACATTCTTCATAGTATCTTCTTTTGTGTTCAACAGAAGAAAGAACTTGCAGGTTTAGAACAACCTGGGTAAATTATGACATAATTTTCATTTTTGGGTGAACCATACTTTTAAAGTGACAGACACATCTTTTAAAGGCATAACTCTATTGTTTTATTAAAATCTAGATAGTCTGTTAGAGCTTGATAGACATAATTAATTTTTAGACATATCAATTAATAGATTATAATTAATGTTAGAGCCTATTTATTAATTTATCTTTTATATTAATCATAAATATATACATAATAAATAAGCATATAAGTCATATACAATTTGACATTTTAAAAAGTTTAAAAAATGCTAAATCATTTAGATTAAATGTAGTCCTAATTTAAGCAAATGATAAAAAAAAAAATACATTTAAAAAATATTTTTTTCCGGGTGGGGGGTGGGGGTGGTATGGGTGTCCCTTATTTTTGCTCGCTGAAGGTGGCAACCCTAGATACTTCTGTTCATCCATTCATGTCTTTCTGATGGAGTTCAGGTCCCATCCCCTCAGTGGAAGCACAAACCAAAGCCAAATTCAGCCTCAGCAGATTCATCTCAAGATCGAGCTGGAGTGCCACAGCAGAGACGTCTGACAGCACTGTATCTCTGACCGTCTGCTCGCACCCAAACGCTCCTATCGGAGTCTATAAGCTGATCCTGGATCAGGGAGAAGGAGTCGGTCTGGGAGAGTTTGTCCTGCTCTTTAACCCCTGGTGCAAGCGTAAGCTGTTTTGTCATTGGTGACCGATAATGAGAAGCACTTAAAGGGATAGCTCACTCAAAAATGAAAATTCTGTCATTAATTACTGACCCCTCATGTTTTTCAAAACCTGTAAGACCTTCATTCATCTTCGGAACACAAATCAAGATATTTTTCAAGAAATCTGAGAGCTTTCTGACCCTGCATAGACAGCAAGGGTATTGCCACGATCAACGCACATAAATGCAGTAAGGACATCGTTATACAGTCCATGTGAATTTTCACCCTAATTTGAATTTTTGGGTGAACTATCCCTTTAAATTAACTGGAACAAACAATGAAAACGACTTTGGCTTTATGCATAAATATTTTTTTTTTTTTTTTTTTTTGCAGTCTGAACAGCTAATATATGCTATATTAAAGCAAGATTTTTGCATATTTGTTTCAGAATCTTATAAAACATACCAAATATTTTTAAAATTATAATGTCAACTTAGGTTTGATTCTTATGTTGTGTTTAATCTGTGTTGGTTGTTTCAGAGGACTCTGTGTATCTGGCGAGTGAAGCTGAGAGGGAGGAATACGTCCTCTCTCAGGATGGGCTGATCTACCGTGGGATACCCAAACGTATCACAGTCTTACCATGGACTTTTGGACAGGTTCTGCACCTCAAAACATCTCTATAATTGCTTCACAGTAGCAACATGTTCATCAGAAGCTTCCTCGAATTCATACATTAATTTGCCTTCTTTTAAAACAATCATTTTTAGTTACCCAAGCAGCCAATAAATCATTCAACAATATTAATGCCCAAAGCATCTATGCTTCACTGACATGTTTGGTTTCTGTTTCCACAGTTTGAGCCTGGCATGCTGGACATCTGTCTGCAGATTTTAGATGAAAGTCCAAACTATATAAGTGATGCAGCGCTGGACTGTTCTGAGAGGAGGAACCCTGTTTATGTGACTCGAGTCCTCAGTGCCATGGTTAGTTACAGCTCTCAAATATTACTGAAGTTCTTCCAACTTAAAAGTTATAAGAGTTCTGCTTGATTATCACCAGCTCAAATGATATTCAGTTGAATAAATAAAAACAATTAGAATCTAAAAGTTGAGGTTTAAGTTTAAATCTACCCTAGTAAAAAAGTTATATATTTAAAATACATTTATTTCACACTAAGTATAGTTCAAATCTATTAACTGACAGATAACTAGAGACTTGCTGATATAAAAAATTAATAAAATTTTACTTGGCCTATTACTTGTGCACAATGTACTTTTCTTAATATCAAGTCTAAAATGTGTTTTAATGTCACTTCTGATGAGGATTGTATAATCTTTGAATAATATCAGACTTTAAATGCAAAATATTTAAAGTGTACCTGACGTATACTTGCAATAGTTCCACTTCATCACAATAAAATATACTAAGTATATCTTTACTTGTACTTCAGCACTACTTCTGCGCTAAATTTGTTGTTCCAATTTAGCAGACTTTAAGTATACCAGTTTAGTATACTAAAAGTACAATTGCAGGACATTTTATTAAGAACATAAATAAAAAATGTATTTGTAGCATGAAATAAATGTATTTCAAAAACGTTTAAGTATATTTATTTTCACTAGGGTACTAACTGCTTAGATTAAAACTATCAAATTCTGTTTATTTGAGATTTAAAAAACATAATTATATATTTGTCTAGCAGCATAATAACATTATTTTTACATGCATTGAAGAAAATGTGAGCTACTTTCGAGTGTGAAACTCACCACCATGTTGTTTTGTACCATCCAGATCAACAGTCTAGGTGATAAAGGAGTTCTGGTGGGTAACTGGTCAGGTGACCATGAGGACGGCGTGAAGCCCACCGTATGGAAGGACAGCTGCTCCATCCTCCGGCAGTGGAGTAATAACGGCTGCAGGGCGGTGCGTTACGGACAGTGCTGGGTGTTCGCAGCTGTTGCCTGCACAGGTGATTCATTAACTTCTGCAATAATTATCACAAGTCTATTAACAGTCATTCAACTAATTAGCAGACAGATATTTTTCAACAGCATGGAAAACCCAGAGGTTTGTTCATTTTATTTGTCCAGTGTGGTCTGTTTTCTGGTTCGGTTCATTTTAAATATAGACCAGACTTAAAAGACTCCACACAAGGAATCTTTATAATAACAGTTGCGGAATTCCATAACAATATTTTAGTATCATTAATATACTATTATAGCCTTTTATTTTTATATATTCCGTCATGGTTTCAGTAATTTTTGTGAGGTTTGTGTGTTCGTTTTTTTACTTTTACTTTTTTTGAGGGGGGGGGGGGTCATTTTAATTAATTTTAGTTTTGATTAAATATGTCTATATAGTTTCTATATTAGTTTTAATTATTTTAGTACTTAAACTAAATGAAAATTAGAAATGCTGCCTTGGTAACTGATTAGACCGTACAACAAATCTTTAATGTTTTATTTTATTTCAGTTAAAGTTTAATTTATGTCAAGTAAAGAAAATGTATTAAATGGTTTTAGTTTTAGTTAACAATAATAACCCTGGCTGATAACCTTCACTTTTTTGGGAGAAACATGTGTGCTTTTTAAAGGCCCATTCCTTATTATATAATTGTCACAATTATATAATTTCACATATTATCTCAGATATGATAAAACCAGATCTTGATTTTGTGTTTGATTCATGTTCCAGTGTCCAGAGCTCTGGGAATCCCATGCAGAGTCGTCACTAACTATGGATCAGCACGTGACAGCAATGGAGACCTAGTAATGGAGCGTTTCTTCAACGAATTTGATGAGAACATTGCTGACGAATCTATATGGTATGCATTGTAAAGCCAAAATTAAACAATATAAAGGTAATTGGTAAACTTTTTATTGGCATCTTTGGTTCCATGAAAAACCTTAGATGAAGAACATCCATCGAACCTTTCCATTGCACAACAGGTTCCTTATAGCGGGAAAAGATTCTTCAGATTATTAAAATGAAAGGTTCTTTGTGGAACCCCAAATGGTTCTTTTATAGCACTGCTGCAAAAAAAACCCTTTTGGAACTTTTATTATTAATAATGCAATGCAAATGAGAAAAACATACCCTGTTCTGCCTTAGGAACTTCCATGTTTGGGTAGAGAACTGGATGACACGCCCAGACCTGGCGCTAGGGTACGAGGGTTGGCAAGCGAGCGACCCAGCACCTCAGCATAGGAGTGAAGGTGAGCCAATCAATGCCTGATAGAGGTGGAGAAGTAGAGTCAATGAAGAAGTACCTCAGTTCTGCTGTCTTTCTTCTGCCAGGCGTCTTCTGTTGTGGTCCAGCCCCCGTGAGAGCCATTAAAGAGGGCGAGCTCACTTTCAAATATGATGTCCCGTTCGCGTATGCCGAGGTGAACGCTGATGTGGTGGAGTACATCAAACTGAGAGATGGAAGGGTGTTTAAGATGGGCGGATCCCCTACGGAGGTTGGGAAATCCATCAGCACCAAAGCAGTGGGTCGAGATGAGAGAGAGGAAATTACACACAACTACAAGTATCCGGAGGGTAGGGACCCATTCTGGGTACTTCATTCGTTCATGGTTAAGGATCTAGGTTGGATGCAAATTCAATTCCCAAAAGGAAAATCCATAAACTATGATTATCACTATTATACCACCGAGCAAGCGTAGGAGCATCTATCCTCTTAAACTTTTATTAAGGACTCTTATTTCTAAAGGCCCTAAAAAAACAACAGCATGATTATTTGCTGGTCCAAGTTTGATGTATTAGCAAATGACTTATTGGTGAGACTAGTTAAAAAGCCTGAGACACCATCATCCAAAACATGACAGATTCTGGTTGTTTTGGTAGGGTAGGAAGACTGAGCATTATCTGGTACCGATATACTGTGATATTAACACATTTCAATGCCCCGTCATGATAAACGCTGTTTTCTGTTCAGGTTCTGAAGAAGAGAGAAGGGTTTATGAGAAGGCAAATCATCACAACAAACTAGCACAGGCAGGAGAGGAGCCTGGTTTACACATCAAGATTAAAGTGACCCCGGACATGCAGATCGGCTCTGATTTTGACGTCTACGCAGAGCTCAAAAACAACACCATGGTCACGAAGTCCTGTCGGGTCATGTTCTACGCCCAAGCAGTGTCTTACAATGGCAAACTTGGAGAAACCTGTGGATTGGGAAAGTTTACAGAGATGAATTTGGCTTCGACTGAAGGTGAGCCCAGTTCCTTAAGTTTTGAACTAACTGTATACCTTGGACATGCATATGAACTCTTAAAAATCTGAAAGAGGGTTTTCACAGCAATACTATAGAAGAACCAGTTTTGGTTCCGAAAAAAAAAAATCATTCAGTGAATAGTTTTTAAAAGAACAATTTTTTTTCTTAGTGTGAAGAACCTTTTAAAAATCTAAAGAACCTTCTTCCACTATTAAGAACCTTTTGTGGAATGGAAAGCTCCATGAATGTTAAAGGTTATTCATGGAACCATCTATGCCAATAAAGAACCTTTATTTTTAAGAGTGTATATTTAAAAAGGTATCATTGTGTTTTATGTTTCAGGGGGTAAAGTAACTCTTAGACTGGAATATGCAGAGTACAGCAAAGCCATAACTCAAGACAGGATGATCAAACTGGTGGCTTTACTCATCGACGCAGAGACACGGGATTTCTACAGAGCAAAGAAGACCATCGTATTGGACGCCCCTGAAATAATCTTCAATGTAAACCTCAACTTCTCTCTAAAATTTAAATTTATAGTATTCTGACTTGACAAAATTAACTTACTGTTATTGTGAAATATTTGGTTAGGTTTTTTTTGTATTTAAAATCCCTAAAGTCTCAAGTTGCTCACTGGAGTGAAACAGCCTATGCATATTTAATATGAATCAATGTACTGTAAGCAAGACTCACGGATCTAACAAGGTGCGATTCGGTCCCCCGCAGATCTTGGGCGTGCCAAAAGTGGGCCATAACCTGGTGGCAGATTTAGCACTGCAGAATCCACTTCCGGAGCCCCTGGAGAACTGTGTGTTCTCTATACATGGTGCCAACCTGACCGACGGCAAACCCATCACTCATGAGTAAGTCACCCGATCACTGAAACTACATTCCCTCATTCCTCCTGTGGACATACCTGGTGTCATTTCAACTCATCGCATGATCAAATTGAAAAACAGATGAAAAACTTCAGCAGTGGTAATGCATCAGTACAACATATCAGTATAAGCAACACAGTGTTGGGGAAGTTACTCCCAGACTACTCTAAAATTAATCATAGAAAATAGCTATATAGGCTTTTAATTAGACATGCATTTTTACAATCAAAGCAGTGTTTACCTTGTACAAAAAAAGAGGTAAATTCACTAAACAATAATAGCATGCCATATTTAAGCTTCTTATGCATGATCAATCAGCAATTTGTGTACATTTCCTCAAATCCCTATCCATCCATCTATCTACCTAGCAACAGAGCATCATAGCAACCAATTGGAAACATCATAATTTTGAAGCATGTACTGTCTGCTACATATGGGAGGTGGCATTTAATTGATCACATTTTAGATATTTTTGATGTTATTTCAGATGCTTATGATACTATTGTCAGTTGTGTTGTTCATTAAAACTATAAACATTAAAAATTTCAATATTTGTTAGTATGTTGCAATATGCTGTCACATTTAGAACACCAAAACACAAAGACACTTAGTTTGACTGCAGCAGTTGTTGTTTTTTGTTGTTTTTTTTGTTTTTTGACACAGTCAAAATGTTTGCTGCTAATTTTATACAAAATATAAATGAGTGAAAAGTTGCATGGCTGTAACAGGGTTTTTTTTTTCTTGACAGGGTTGGAACAGTTGGTCCTAAAGAGTTTGTCACCACCAAAGTGGAGTTCACACCAAAGCTGCCAGGACAAAGAAAGATAGTGATAGATTTTGCCAGCGATAAACTTCACAATGTTGAGACCTATGAGAATCTTGTCATATATGAATAAATGAACTGTTTTTACTTAAGCTTGTGAGGTCTTATTCTGTTATAGTTCATGTGGGGTCAGACATCATTTAGAATTTTCAGCATGAAAAACATGCACAAGATTTGAAAATGAAATCTTCTCCTCAAACGCCAGTTCTGCTGCAAAAATTAGTTATGAATATTTTGTACAAGGGCTGTGCAATTAATTGAATTTATAATAAAATCATGAAATGAGAATTTATGATTGTGTGCAATCAGAAACAATCAGAATACAGCACGCCTAAATCTAGCATGAGAACAGAACAGTATGTGCTTTCCATTACGACATGGAAGAAAGCACAGGAACAGGGAAAATGAATTCAGGGCAGTATAAGAACTTGGTGCAAGGCCCAACAATAATGACTGCCCAATGGCCTGGAAACATTCAAGCATCTTTAAACCATTCAGTTTGGTAATTGCATGCTGTCTGAAATGGCTGTCTGTGTGCACACAAAATATTGAATTGAGTTCTTTTGCAACATTTTGCACTATTTACATTCAATTTTAAATGAACAAAAATAGCTGAGAAAGAAAAGGCATATGTATCAATATATTGGACCAGTGCAATAGGTTTTAAAGTGACAGCAGCCTAATAAACCTGTTGCTGTCTGTGTTTTTAATGTCAATCAAACAACAAAATGAAAAGAGAAGTACTCACTGCTCTTGACCGAATAACTTTAAGGATTAAACTTTAAGCAACTTTAAGGATTAAAAAATGTTTTCTCTTTAATGTTTGAACTTTAAATTAGTTAAGATAGTAGTGTTTGCTGTGGTATCAAAATTGGGATCGAGAATTGTGAAACTTCACTGCCAGCTAAAATGCTATTGTTATAAAACAAGTGAAATGCTATGCAACTGTTTCATATATGGTCAAGCAGAACACTGTATTTATAAATGTAAATTAAGGAAATATTGTTTCGAAATCAAAAATCACTAAATTTGTCTACATCTGATTTGCACTGTTCTGACTATAATGTAAATTCATCATTTTTACTTTGAACATAGACAAAATTATTCAACTTTACAAATAGATGCGTGGTTGGAATAAACTGCCTTACGTGCATTTCTCCTGTTAGAAAAACAGAATTTGAATATTGCATCAATGCAAAACTGCTCAAAAAGTCTCAAACTCCTCAGTAATTCATAAATCTGAATTATGAATCAGTTCTGCAGCATTTAAAGCAAACCACAATCAGTTCCACCTTCAGTCGGCTGAATTGAAGCTACAGTAGCACAGTTGGCAGTGTGCTTTGGACGTGTTGAACACTTTCTTGTGAGATACAATTCTTTAGAACTTTTTTTTTAATGTTTACACTTATTTTCTTCTACACTAATCTCTTCCTCCAATTTTTATTGTTTTCTTATAGATTTGAAAAATGGTGACGTGGGACCAAACAAACACTTCAACATGCACACCATCGATTTTCTCAGCGAACTCCAGCTCATGCTACGTTATACCCACCTATTTTATCGCCGTCTCTCTCAGCATCAACATGGTTCTCAGTCTACCGGCAAACTGTTACATCCTGTGGCTGAGTGTGAAAGAGATGATTCAGGGACAGTCAACCGAAATCTTCATCTTCAATGCGGCACTCGTTGAGGTCGTCTTCTGCTCTTCTTATGTTTTTATCATACAGCAGTATTTCTTTAATTGTACTCATTGCAAGTTTGGCATATACTTTCCTGGTCTGTTGCTGTTAGTCGGTCGTCCTCTGTTTCAGAGCTGCACTTGTGTGGAGCGTTACGTAGGGGTTCTCCATCCTGTGACTTTCCTGAAGCTCAAACCCATGAAATACAGAATTGCGTTATCACTCATCGGATGGATTCTGATAGTTATCTCAAGCTTTATGGTTTCAGTGAACATCATTGAACTTCATCAATTAGTTTTGCCAGAACTGCTTGTTTTTTTAAGCATCAAAGTGTTCAGCTGCTTGATGGTCCTGAAGGCTCTGAAGCGACCTGGACCTGGTGACAGCTTCAAGAGGAACGAGGGAACGAACCAAGACAAACTCAAGGCTTTTCGGATCATTCGGATTGTGCTGGCATCTGCAGTGCTTATGTACAGTCCTATGATTATTTCTCTTGTGCTTTATTATCTTATAGATTTAAAGAGGTTTCTTTTGTCCTGGTCTGTGGCCTTGTGCCTTGGGCTCATGACAGGGTTTGTGCATCCTTTCCTGTATCTTAAAAGAGTTGGAAAACTCCCCTTTTGCTAAAGACACTTCCCATACAGTATGTTGGCATCTCAAAAAGCATACTGCTTTTCTTTTGAGAACTATTAGATATGATCTAATACAAAATTAAAGGGACAGTTCATCCAAAAATTCAATTTCTTGCCAACTTCATGTCATTCCGAACCTGGATTTCTTTCTTCTGTGTAACACACACACACACACACACACACACACACACACACACACACACACACACACACAAATCAGATATTTTGAAGAACACTGGGGTCTAAACAACACAAATGACTTTTACAATAGATATTTTTAGACAGAAAGAAACATATACAGATTTGAAATGATGTGAGGTTGAGTAAACAATGAATCTTTTTTATTTCTTTTGAATCTTTTGAATTTTAATTTTGGGGAAAATATCCCATTTAATCCACTTGCAAAAAGCCTGTCTGGTTGTATTGTATAAAAGATTTAGCAGATCTTCTGTACTTTGAGTCATAAAGGACCTGAACACACTGTTTTCTGAATACCAGTAGTAACATGTAGCTCATTATATGTTCATTATATTTAGATTTCTTAAATAAGAACTAAAATATATCAATAAAGAGAAATATTTAATGAACATGTGCCTCTTACTCAAAAGATTTGCTTTCACATCAACTAAATGCCAAATGAAATCATCCTGCATTTGGGCTGATTGATTCACACAAGTTTGGGTTTGTATGTAATGCTTCAATTGAAGTCAGACCCCTTAAAAGAACCAACATGCAATGAAACCAAAAGATTAGAAAGTTCAGGTTTCTGCACAATTTGCATAGTTTCCAGTCATTTCGTTTGGTGGAGTTGTATGTGTGATCAATCTACTGTGACAGCTGTGTCAGTAAGCGTGTTTTATCCTAGAAAACCATCATGCAGTAATATTTTAATGTCACAACCTGGATACATCTCAACTCAAAGCCTGTGGTTTCACCTGTGCATTTAAACATTTACCACAGAAACAGCAATCTGCATTGAAACAGCATTCAATAATGAATCAAATAATGGGTGTAGTCATGCGCACCTGCTATAATCCCATTCACCTTTAGACATATTCAAACCTGCCATATTAAGATCACAAGAGCCAATGTATCTGAGGTCATTGAAGCTAAAAATATGTTGTGGCATCTTGGCTAATGCTGTATTTTTTTCAATAGCCTGTCAAATGAAAATTAAGGGAAAAGGGATAGATCTGCTTTTGTTGTTTTTTGTGTTTTGTTTTAGAGTATTTATTTATCGCAATTACCAAGAATTTACTCATCAAAACTAAGTAGACCACTGTGGATGCATACTGAGCCATCATCTGAATAAATATTGAAATATTATGTAAATAATGTGTCTATTATCTTTACATTATTCCCTGTCCATTTGTCACACTGAAAATCATATGAATAATGTCATACCTGTAGGTCAACAGGTATTACATGCATACAAAAAATACTGATATTCCGTAAATGAATGCATTCAAGTAATAGGCGTTCCACTTTTTTTCTGGATAATTGAGGTTTGTATATTTTATAGCAAAATACATTGCTCAACCAGTTTTATTATTCTTTCAGATCTAGTGAATGGCGAGTGGGATGAGGTAAAGACTGTGATGGAGGGAGATGTTCTCACTCTACAAACAAGAGACACTGAGAGTCTCAGTGAAGTAACGTGGCTGTTTAAAAGAGATGATCAAACTGTTCGTATCACACAGATGTATCAGGGTTTTGAGCCTTTTTATGATGAGAGACTAACCAGCAGAGTGATAATGAACCCAAAGACTGGAGCTCTGACCATCTGGAACATCAGCACCAGCGACTCTGGACTTTATCAAGTTTCTCTCCACAGTGGATCCGTCTCAGAGAAAAGGTTCAGAGTGGACGTTTATGGTAAGTTTTAGCTGCAGCTGGTAGAAAAAATAATAACACCTATCAAAAATTTTCAATATAAGAGGTGTCAGTTAATAAGAGAATATTTGTTTGACAAGATCACTTAAAGACACAAAAGTTTCACCAGGGAGTAAAAAATGTCTCAATTTTTGCAGCGCTACATTTAGCCTATGATTTAGATGTGTTTATATGCAGTATTTATTGTTCACATTATAATTAATGTTTCTTTTTTTATTATTTTAATGAACTTTAATACTTGTATTGTATAATAAAGCCAACAAAATGGAAGCTTATTTCTTCTGATTGACCTAATTTGACAAACCCTGCATAAAACACAAAACAATCACTGCACATTATTTAAACTATATATATTTAATTATATCTACTACATATATTTAATTATTTGTAGACACATTTACACTTTAATGAAAAAAAAATTGCGGTTGGTTTGTAAAAACGGTCGTGTTACATGTTTGGGCTTTCTTGTTGCAGTTACATTGTTTGACCAGCAGGTGCCGCCAGCGCAGCGTGTGGTGTTTACAGCGCTTCGAAAAATCATTTTGTGAAACTTCATTTTGTCTTTTTTTTTTTTTTTTTTTTTTGGAAGTAATTGGTTTAGTTGATTCAGAACTTTGAAAAGCTTAGTTTAACGTAGTTTTACATTAATTTCAGCTTCCATGTTTGGTTTCCCTGCAAATTTCCAACTTAAAGATGATTATTCTTATTAATGTTTATTCATATTCTTTTTTTTAGGGCCCGTTTCTGTACCTGCCATCACGTCTCTAGTTAGTATAAACCAAGCTGAAAGTGAGTCCCCCAACCTTTTTGCTTACTAATGTACAAGACTATCCAATTTACCAGTGAATATAGTGCATATAGAGTCAAAAACAACAAGATGTTTGGGGTTTGGAGTTTCTTGCTTGCCTTATTCCCTTTACTTGTTTTAGATGCTTGCTTGATTTAGTTGTGGATGTTATTCTGTTTCTGTATTAAACTACTCCTCACACATAGATCTTTGTTTATGCCTGCTCTCTCTCTGAAAGTGACAGTTAGAAGCTGATTTTAGAACACATTTTCTTCATTCTTCATGTGCCTCCAAGCAATGAGGCACATGTTTCTGCTCGAGTTTGCTGTGTCCAGAACAACTTGAAAGTCTGGTAAAGTGTGTGACGACTTAAGTCACCTTAGCTAACCACTGTAACACAATTTGAACCTAGTTAGATACTTGTTTCAGAATAATGACATCAAAGTGAAAAAAATATATATATATATATATATATATATATATATATATAATGTATATGTGGAAATAGAGGGGGACCTTGAACATGATTTACACTGACCAATAAGCCACCACTGATGACAAGTGCAGAAACTGGTGCTTCATGGCAAAAGAATGCATAGAAATCACATTGGAAATGGCAGTTTCAAGTCATATGGGATCTGGCCAGATATCTATAAAATCTGCTCTGAGGAAGGGTCTTAGGGGTTGACTTGAAAGTAAAACAGCAAGATGCTCTGTATACTGGTCCTGAATCTGACATGCTAGTAGTCTTGTATTGGCTGTAGCTGAAACTTACCATATACATCAACTTTGAATGTTTTCTAATAGAGATGAAATCATTGATGGTGAGTTCAAACTTATAATTTCCAGCCTACAAGTAGCCTACAATAATTTACCCGTTGAGTAGAAAATGCATTAACTACTCAGTATCAGGAAGTGAAAGGGTCATTAAATGTCCAGTTAAAGGCTCTTTACAATGATTTAAAATGTCTTTGATTTCCATTGAAAATCGCTGTAGTGGGATTAGAAAATTATAATAAGTTTTGAATTGTTTAATTGTGGTGCCTGTTTGGTTAGTAAAACAACACAATTAAGCCTACAGTATGCAGGCGTTCTCAAACTAATGGGTGTTTTTAAACCTCGCAGTGGAAATGGTGCTCCATATCAGGTCATACGGTCGAAAACGGCCCTCCCTTATGGTCTCGCCCACCATTGATCATTACAGTCCTGCAGAGAACTATGCCTGAGCAGGTGTTTCAAAACAAGGTTGAACATAAAACATTGAAGATGTGTTCGACTTGAAGCGGCGCTGCTCAGAATGATCAGAGTATGACATCAAAGTACCGCAAGAGCAATAAGAGAGCAGATGGATCCTTATGCTTTTGAATCGCTCTCGCGGTACTTTGATGTCATACCCTGATCATTCTGCGCAGCGCCGCTTCAAGTCGAACACACCTTGAATCTACCTACATAAAAAAAAAGGGAAACACGTGATCCATTGTAAGATAACGTACGACATAATTGATTTTAACATCCATCGTGAAGTTAATTCTGATCTCTGCACGATCAGACAAAACAATTTAAGAAAACACGATCATTTTTCTGATTGCTGTAGTAAAAGACGATTTTAAATCATTAAGTGAGAGGAGCTGGGAAGTACAAAAGAAGTCTACTTTGGTGAGTAGCCTAATTTTGAGGGCGTACATGATTCTAGTGAGCACACCCACACACATCGACACAGATGTGGTTTTTCTTCTTCATCATCCGTCTGTCAAACAAAAATTCTAATGGCGTCGAGTTCAGGTAAGAATCAAATCAGACCAAATAAATATGTTAACAAACTAAAAGACCTAATTTACCAGACTAAATACGCAGAAATGCAGTATTTTGCTTTTTATTTTTTTTTCCCCTTCTCTATTCTAATGAAGCAACACAATTTGTTTGAATACTTTTTTTTTTTTATCGTTTGAATAGTAAGGCAGGGTGGCTAACTAATAACATACAGTATTGGCTAAGTTTGTCACTATGTGAAATTATACTGTTGCATAATTTTCAACAATTTATTTACATAATTTACCACTTCATCAAAGGATTTACTATTTTATTTTCACTTTTGGCATATCGCAACGCTCATATAATAGCCTATTCCTATGTTATTTTGCTTAGGCTATATAGTAAAAAGAATCAGATTAATTTTCCATTTTTGTAATTAATTTTATTTTGTTTATTATTTGTATGTTCCATGATCCACCTGCTCATGTGCTGCCAAAAAAAAACACATTTTGAATGGGAATGAAAGCAAGAAATAATAATTAATATATTTAACAATCAATAGACGACTTAAGTTAGTAATATCAGATCAATACAGTCATTGCATCACTAGAGTGAGGAAAACATCAAATCTCAAAATGAAAACATAGATTTAATTCATTTACATTTGCTTGTAATTGAATGTTTAAAATGAGGTATTTGTGTATTGTGTGCATTGGATTCAGTCCAAGATGGCTCCAGCACGTATGGCTTGCAGCTTGTCTGGTTGTTTGTGATCGTTCTATGTTTTTCTGCGATCCCTCAACATGCTTTAACCACATTGGTCTACAATAGGCTAAGACTACTGACTATTCAAAACTAGGGTTGGGTATCGTTTGGGTTTTATCGATACTGGGGCCAAATCGATATTTTAAAACGGTACCGGTGCCTAAACGGTGCCTGAACCGATACTTATATATATATATATATATATATATATATATATATATATATAAATTACCAATTAATAATTGGATTGGCCATTAGCACTAAACAGATAATGTCTTTTTCATTCATACTGGATGAATGAAAGAAGAATTCATGAAGCTCCAGGAAAACCCCAATATGGACAAAGGCTATCACTGTAACTGAGTAAACAGAAGATACAAACGTTTTGAATGATAAAACAAATAAAATAAACACTCAACTATGACAATGTATAGTTTATCTTTGTTATTCAAGCCATCTCTGGTATTTTCATAATAATTAAGTATATTTAAAATCCATTGCTAATCGATGTATTAGTAGCCTATGGAACATATTTTCTGCCTCATTCCGTGACAAGAACCTACATCAGATCAGAAAAGGAAGCATTTAACTGATGTTGTGGACTAAATAGTGTTGCTTTCGTCATCGAAAATTATGACTAAATATCGTCGTCAGCGAACCTTTATCACGTGACGAAAACGAGACGAGACGCAACGTAAATGCTGGTCATGTGACAATGACTATAATTAAATGTATAATGCAATATTGTTGACGAATAAAAACGAGACTAACTGTGGTTTACAAAATAAAAACTATGTTAAAATGTCTCTTCATTTTCGTTGACCAAAACGAGATGAAACGAAATGTTATAACGTTATTTCGTCTCGTTTAGTCGCGTTATTATTATTATTTTGCAGTATTTCTGTTTCCTGCGTCTCACTTCAGCGGCTGCACCAGGTCGCACTGCGCAGACGCAGGCGACGTCACTTCCTCAAGCCCCATTCAGAAGACGACAACAAAGCTAAGTCTGACACAGAGAAAGGGACTGATGGCTGGCCTGCCGGGGTTCGTCTTTGGGAGAAAAAGAAGACCAGAGTGTAGGGCTGGACAATAATTCAATTCAATATGTATCGCGATATAATTTTTTTCAATAACGGTGATATGATTTTTAAACACATTTCCGATATTTTGATATACATTACCTGTGTTTCCCATACATTGATTTATTTGTGCCGTTTGACTTCGTTGAATAAACATGAGCACGTGCACGTTTCAAAATCAAAACGCGGCACGGGTGATTTATATGAATGTATCTCTGAAGGGAACCGACTGTCTTCAGGATAGTTTTTATTGCATTTTCATTTTATCTTATAAAGTAGCGTTCATGAGCGGAGCTGCTTAGATTACAGCCATTACCATAGACTGTAATCTACCGCTCTCAAAGCGCCTCCTACTGGCAGAGAATCAGATTGCATTTTCAATAACAAGTCTGTCTCCAGCAACATATTTTTGTTGTTGCTCAATTCAGTGTGTGTATATATATATATATATATATATATATATATATGTAGAACAATGTACTGTATAACTACAAAACCGTGTATTTTTACAGTACTTTGTAATTTTGTTTCTACTGTAATTTGCTATTGTGTAATTATTATTGTGTCTTGTGTAGTTGGAATAGTACATATATATATAGTTAGTAAAATTGTGATACTACTATAATTCAGAATAACATTACAAATCAAAAGACAATCCAAACATATTTACAAAAGTATTTTTATTAAAACATTTCAAAACATTTTAGTATGGTGTTTGCTACCCAGAGTACAGTGCATCAACAATTTACAGCCATGAAAGCATTTTAAGTGTGCAAGAATATAGATGAAAAAAACACACGCATCTTGAGGGCTGGATTGGGAATCAGTATACTAAGAGAGAACTTGATTTATCTTAAAACTATCTTAAAATTAGCAAACACAACAAGTGTCTCATAACCATCAGCCCTAAATGCAGGGCACGTGTGTGGTGGCAAACAGGCCATTGACCCTCTTTGTGAAGTTCTCCATTTAAACATCATTTTGGATTGAATGAAGCTGTTGACATGTGGGGTTGATGGCCATCACTCTGCACCACCATCCTGATCTTCTGCTCACCCGCTTTCTGCCAGTACATTTCTTCCCATCTGTGGTGAAACTGAAACACAGTCATGAAACACATACACAAAGACAAAACCTGTTATCCACGTCACCAATAAAAATGAACAGATAGCATGAGGAAAATACTGAATGAAAATTCTGTAGCATAGATGAAAAATAAAGTTGAAATCAAAAGTTTACATGCACCTTGCAGAATCTGCAAAATGTTAATTATTTTACCAAAATAAGAGGGATCATACGAAATGCATGTTATTGTTTATTTAGTACTGACCTGAATAAGATATTTCACATAAAATGTGTTTACATATAGTCCACAAGAGAAAATAATAGTTGAATTTATAAAAATGACCACATTCAAAAGTTTACATATGCTTGATTTGTATGTGTTGTGACCTGAATGATCCGCAGCTGTGTATTTTTGTTTAGTGATAGTTGTTCATGAGTCCCATGTTTGTCCTGAACAGTTAAACTGCCTGCTGTTCTTCAGATTCCACAAATTATTTGGTTTTCCAGCATTTTTGTGTATTTGAACCCTTTCCAACAATGACTGTATGATTTTGAGATACATCTGTTCACACTGAGGACAACTGAGGGACTCATATGCAACTATCACAGGAGGTTTAAACGCTCACTGATGCTCCAGAAGGAAAAACCATGCATTAAGAGCCGGGGCGTGAAAACTTTTTGAATTTGAAGATCAGGGTAAATTTAACTTATTTTGTCTTCTGCAAAACATGCAAGTACAGTATCTTCTGTAGCTTCTGAAGGGCAGTACTAAATGAAAAAATATGATATTTAGGCAAAATAAGAAAAATGTACTCATCTTCATTCTGTTCAAAAGTTTTCACCCCTGGCTCTTAATGGATCGTTTTTCCTTCTGGAGCATCAGTGAATGTTTGAACCTTTTGTAATAGTTGTGTGAGTCCAACAGTTGCCCTCAGTGTGAAAAGACTTTTGAATGTGGTCATTTTTATAAATTCAACTATTATTTTCTCTTGTGGACTATATGTAAACGTCTTTAATGTGAAATATCTTATTCAGGTCAGTACTAAATAAAAAAATAACATGCATTTTGTATGCAAACTTTTGATTTCAACTGTAAATAAAAATTAAATTAATTTAAATAATACTTACAAAAAACTGCCTTGTGACAGCATTGCCTTTCCCAGGGTGCAAAGACAGGTGGACCACACTGTAGAGCTGCAAGACATCAAATAAATTTGATTCAATAATGTGTTAGCCTTATTGAATCTTTTCCCCGGGCACCGCAGCATTAGCTGCCCACTGCTCCGGGTGTATGTTCACTACTGTGTGCATGCACTTGGATGGGTTAAATGCAGAGGACAAATTCCAAGTATGGGTCACGAATCACGATACTTGGCCACACACCGCTTCCCTTTCCTTATTGTAAATATATCTATTAAAAAGCTAACCTTAAATGTATGTATTAAAGTGCTTGTGTTTGTCACTGACAGGCTCGAATCAGACAACATTATAAAAGGGATCCCTAGAGAGATAGACAATTGTTTTATCATAATATATCCCTTTTGTTTAAACTCAAACTACCGTTTTTCGATCTCCTCAAACCTAGCAGACTCCATTGACAAACACAGTCATTTTACCTCGCACACCATAGTAAACCAAGCTTCGTTCAAACTCGACAGAAACAAAATAAAACTCACCAAAACGGTCTCGGTTTGTCTTGCCACCGTTCCAACAAGCATCGACTCTAGTTTTGGTCAAAATAAACCATAATCTAATACACTAGATGTGAAAATGTCAGGAGAGCAGGAGTGAAAGAACACGTAACTCACGGAGTTTCGACTACAGCTTTGAGGGAGGAGATTATAACGTTCGCAGCTAAACTTGCGGTTTCATTCCACAATAAAAACCATGTACACTATAAAATAAAAACATTACAATAAAATTAACTTACTGAACTTGCATAAATCCTCCTTCTCTCTCCAGTCAGCAGCAGCTGTGTTGTCTGTGATGTGACGTCAGGTGGCACGCTATTTACAGCAGTCCTGTATTATTGCCTGGTGTATAACAAGGTTACAGCAACACTAAAATATACTGTAAAATATTCCCGCCAAGTCAAAATTACCCAGAATGCAATATAAATTACAGTATTTTACTGTAATGTATAAATGTGGTATTGTACTGTAGGTTTTTACAGTACTGTGCTGCTGAATCTACAGCGATTTCTAACAGTGTAACAATAAAACCTTAAAGGGATAGTTCACCCAAAAATGAAAATTTGATGTTTATCTGCTTACCACAAGGGCATCCAAGATGTGGGGGACTTTGTTTCTTCAGTAGAACACAAACAAAGATTTTTTAACTCAAACCGTTGCAGTCTGTCAGTCATATAATGTCAGTCAATGGTACCCACGGCTTTGAGAGAAAAAAAAACAAAAAACAGACAAAACCAAATTAAACCCTGCGGTTCGTGACGATACATTGAGGTCTTTAGACACGAAATGATCGGTCTGTGCAAGAAACTGAACAGTATTTAAATAATTTTTTACCTCTGATCTGCCACCATGTCTAACTGTCCTGAGCGCGTTCACAGCAGCCGGTATTACCGCCACCTATCTCTCAAATGGACCACTGACACTCCTAATTGAGATTGTAGATAGAGTGTCAATGGTCCATTTGAGAGATAGGTGGTGGTAATGCACTTATAACTCTGCGATCCGCCGTAAAGCAAGACGACGACGTGTCACGCGCCGGCTGTTGTGGACACGCTCAGGACAGTTGGACCGGGCGGGGGATCAGAAGTAAAAAACGATATAAATACTGGTCAGTTTCTTGCACAGACCGATCGTTTCGTGTCTAAAGACCTCAATGTATTATCACGAGCCGCAGGGTTTACTTTGGTTTTGTCTGTTTTTTTTTTTTTTCTCAAAGCCGCGGGTACCATTGACTGACATTATATGACTGACAGACTGCAACGGTTTGAGTTGAAAATCTTTGTTTCTGTTCTACTGAAGAAACAAATTCACCTACATCTTTGATGTCTTTGGGGTAAGCAGATGAACATTGAAAAAATGAGTTAGCTTTAGTAGCAGAGTCTCATTTGATAAATTGCTGGTTAGGTTTGAAACCCGCCACAGGGTGTCCGGTAAGAGACTTGGTCAAAGATGGTTGAAATATGGGAGTAACCCGTTTATTTGTC
>JAFVLL020011027.1:0-21661 GCA_021397915.2 Tor tambroides
GCACTGTAGAGCTTCTGTCACTATAACAAATTCCTCGTATGTGCAAGCATACTTGGCCAATAAAGCTCATTCTCTCATTCTCATTCTCATTCTCATTAAATTGATCAAAAGTGACAATAAAGTGTATATTATTACAAAAAAATATTTAAAATAACTGCTCTTCTTTTGAGCTTTCTATTCATATAATCCTGTTACAGTTTCCACTGCTGCTTATTAATAGTTAGTAAGGTAGTTGTTAGGTTTAGGTATGGGGTAGGATTAAGGGATCTAGAATATGGTCATGCAGAGTAAGGCACAAATATATATTGCTTTACAAGTACTAATAAACAGACAATATGCTATTAATATACATGCTAATAAGCAACTAGTTAATAGTGAAAACTGGTCCTTAAATGAAATGTTACCAGCAGCACAACCGTTCTTACCTTTGTCATAATAAGAAATGTTTTTGAGCACCAAATCAGCATATTAGAATGATTTTTGAAGGATCATGTGACACTTTTTTGTCAGATAGTATCCATTTTATGAATACTATCTGACAAACTATGCAAACTGATTTTCAAATACTATATAGTAGGGAGGTAGGCATATTTGTGCATATGTGAGCTTAAAATGGACTTCTTTTTTTGTTTTGTTTTTTTGCATATTCTCCCATATATACTTTCACATTACAGCTCAGGATAGTCACTAGATTAGCTCAGGATAGACTATTAACTAGTTTCTTATTAGCATGCCTATTATTAACATATTGGCTGTTTATTAGTACTTATAAAGCACATATTCTGCATGACCATATTCTACATCCCTAATCCTACCCAATACCTAAATTTAGCAACTACCTTGCTAACTATTAATAAGCAGCAAATTGGGAGTTTATTGAGGCAAAAGTTGTAGTTAATGGTTTGTTAATAGTGAGAATTGGACCTTAAAATAAACTGTGACCTTTGTCTCTTCAGCCAGTCAAAGTAGTGATATTAATTGGTCATGTGATTGGCTTAAACAAATCTGTGCCCAAAACTGAGTGCCCTTGAGCAAAGATGGCATCAAGCAGGTTGTGTATGTCCAAGGAGTTCTGCGGCAGCCTATAGCAACTGTTATCGTGATGAGTGGAAATGCTAACAGTTTGCTTTCTCCAGGTTTTATAGACCTCCTTGGTACAGGTTTAAAGGTGTAGAGTGGTGGAGTATGCAGGTTGCATTTTACTGTAGTGTGAGAGTTGAGGACAGCACACCATTGTGGTAATAAATCCCACAGAAACCACATCTCAGACTGTAACACCTCTCAGATGGTCAGGAACAGCACGGTCACTGCCGGAGCACTCAGCTGATTCCCTGAGAAATGTGGCCTACTCAGGCAGCTCCAAATGGCACGGCACAATGTGCTCTGTTTTTTTCACTGGCCTTTGCTAGTACCATACTACTGTAGTACACATTTCAGACATACAGTTAATCAGATTAAATCAAAGCATTTCTCAGAGTTTTGGAGCCTTGTGTGAGAATATATGCAGTATAATGTGCAGTCAGCTAGTATACTTTCATTGTGATGCAAGACCATGCAGATTATTGGTCACTCTGCAATCAGATTTTTTAAAAATGTATTTAGAATAATTATAGTTAAGTATTCCATAGTAAATAGTATTAGTATAAAGGAATATTTCAGGTTCAAAACAGGCAAAATTCATTTGACAGCATGTGTGGCACAATGTTGATGGCAACAAAAAATAATTTTGTCTCATCCCTCACTTTCTTTTTAAAAAGCAAAAAGCAAGGTTACCTGTGAGGCACTTAAAAATCAAGCTAATTTGGATTTTTTTCATCATACATCCCCAACATAATCAGCACAGCTCAACATGATTGGACAATGTTTTTTTGTGTGTGTGTGTTACTTGTACCATATGTGCTACTTTTGCTCCAGCCAGTCCATCAGCAGAATTTTCTGTAGCAGCCCAAAGGTTATAATTGAGCAGCCAGTTGTGCAAGTGCATGTCAGATCTCTGGCAAACACATACCGTTTTCATTGATGCTCTTTTTGCTGGATTTAAAAGTGATGACTCCCTCAGTTTTTTGTGCGAGATGGTGTTTGCTGCAACTGTCAGGCTTAAGACCTTCGCCGGATGACGGATAGAGAGTGTGAACGACTGTGGAGCAAGAGAAGTGACAGTTGGAGACCTGCTGCTGTGGGCACAGTGTGCGTTTGAGAGTGCTTACATAGCAGCGAAGCTGCAAACTAAGCAAGAGCAAAGGACGGAGAGAATTACAACAAAGACTGACTGCACAAATGAAATATACATCATGGAGAACAAGCGATGCAAACAAGATAAGCAGTGAGGATAAAAGTATGTATATAAGGAGCATGTGTTGGATAAGACAGAATGAGTCTAAAGAGGAGTTCATGGGATGCAGCAGGCCGCAACAAGAGATAATTTGGCACAAACTGTGAATGCACTTCCTGCTAGACAGCATTATAGTTACATCACATGCTTTTTGGGAACTTTTTGTGCTGTTTTCTGCTGTTTCGATCACACGCACTCTTTCTCTTTCTCTGTAAGTTTGTTATTTGAGCTTTGGATCTATACCAGTAGATTCCCTCGCAGCAATTCTCATTTAAATCTTCACCATTGTCCAAGAAACATGAAGTGAAAAATATAAAACACAAAAGAGCCATTATTCTCTTTGGGTGAAGGTGATGTCTCAAGGATGCTGAATAAACTTGCTGGTTTATTGTTTTTTTCCCCTTTTATTTCTATGATTAAAAAAACTTCTTGGATTAACCTTTGATGTCAAGCAAAGTTGTGACCTTGTCTTTCAAAGTTTCCTGGTTTTGGAGCCTTTCCGCTGTTTTCTCTTGTCAAGGGCAATCACAGCATTGTGCCAACACCTGTGGTGATGGGGCGGTTTTACTGTGTGAAAACATTTTGTACTAAGAGCAAATCAAACAGGACAAGCACCCCTGGCTATTAGCTTTTAATCCTATGGCCTCATTTCTCACTTTCTCTCTCTCTCTCTTTTCTCTTTATATCTCACTTATTCCTTAGTGTCAGGCTGTACTATTTCTGAAATAAATTGATATTCAAAATCTTTCTTCAGCTGTGTGATATTCAGTGTGTTTTGTGCTTTATGTCTGAAAGTTAGAAAGTATATTTTTCCCCTCAGGTGAAGAACATCACTGGGCTGTGGATATTCCTGTAATTCAAAAAACATGTTTTTTTTTTTTAATTCTGAAATCCCTTAAATATTTGTAATGTGTTCAAGTAGTAAACATTATTTAATCAAATTACTTGTTGGAAATAAGATGTCATTTAAACATGTACACTCAGTTATATTTTCAAATGTATTTTTTTTTAAATGTACAATACGGTTCAAATGTTTTATTTTTGTTTTTTCTGTGGTTCATGAGCTGAATTGAAAGGTCTGTGCAAACACCTTTTTGTGGCATGCAGACATGACATCTGTGCTGTGTAAGACAATTCTATTGAAATTCAACTGTAGATTTGCCTTCAGAGAAGTAACATACTTCTTGTCACACCTTTTTTATGCAAGTAATATGTTTAATGTGTTGCTTTCAGTTAAAAAATGTTACTTAATTAGCATACATAATTATAAATAATTGCTCTTTAAAATAATAAATTAATAATGATTTAATTACTTTTTGGAGCAACTTTTAAGAACTTTTTTTTTTTAATTATTGGGACAGGAAGTGTAGAGGTGAATTGTGAAGTGTGGTTTCTTAACAGTGTTCAGGAGGAAGAAGTTTATGTGTTAGTATTGGTAGGTGAAATCCACTCATTTTTCTTGTCTGTTTTACTTCTGATTACCTGTTGCTCAGTCAAACGTCTGAAACCAAATTTCTGATTTTGTTTGGAACATGAATGGTCTTTATATCTTTGGTAGATGTCACAAGACATCAATGAGAACATTTCACTCTCTTCCGCTCAGAAATGCGTCTTAAATCTACAGATAGGCCAATGATTTTTTTTTCTTTTTCCCACAGGTAAGCTGTAATAGGTGTGCAATTTGCTTTTTGGTACCTCTCGCAATTACATCCATTACTCTTCAAGTCACAATGTCAGAAAGAGGGGAACACAAAATGAAATTCATTATATGCTTATTGCTGGATATGATGGGCTTTTAAGTCAGCCTGGTACATGATGTGTACACTTAAAATCTCTGTGCTGCCACCTTGGATGTGTTATTTCTTTAGTGTATTATAACAGACATAGTTCACTATTTCTGTTCTCAACTCCACCAGACAGAATATTTCTCTGGCATGCTTTTTTGATGTGAAAGGATACATACGGTATTTAAGCTGTGCTTATTGTAGACTAAATGATGTGTTCTTATATGTCAGACGGTTAAATGCTGTTTCCTGTTCTTTGTGCACCTGACAGCTGTTTTTGAAGAATGCTAAGTTGCTTGTTTTGCTGGGGCGTCTAATTTGTCGACTGACGGTCTGGTTGGGAGGCATCTCGGTGCATCTTAGAGACGAGTGAGTGGTTGATGTCAGGAAAGATCCTGTTTTCATAACTCACAGACTCAAAAAATGAACTGAGGATGTGTTGAAGGGTTCTGATAATCTGTGTTTTAAACCTTTTCTCTCCAGGGCTGAGAACAGAAGGAGAGAGAAAGAGAGAGATATGGATAAAAAAAAGATGCAGAGCAGAGCGAATGGACAGAGACACGCAGGGAATGAGGAGGAAGAGGTGCAGAGGAAGGCGACGGGGGGAGCTGAGTGTAGAGACAACAGCGGTAAGGAAGGTATGTAAGAAAACATCTCAATGAATTCTCCCATGATGGTCAAAAGAATGAAGAAATTTTTTTTGAGTTTCATTCATTCAGAAAATCAGTGATTAAAGAAGAGAAAATATATATTTGTTTCCTGTCATCTTTATAAAAATGTACAAAATATATATTATATTATATTATATTATATTATAGAAAATTCTTCCTGTGGCAAATCACCAGCAGTTTACATAGAGCAAATGTCATTTAGTAGATCAGTTATATCTAATAATAGTTTAGTTATATCTAATAATTGCATTTTTTGTTCCTTCTTAAATATCCTATATATACACAGAAAGAGAGAGAGATTTTATATTATTATTATTATTTTTTGTTTTGTTTTGTATGTAAATTTTATGTTCAAATTGACAATTTTGACCAAATATAAAACATTTTGTGACACAATAAAGCTAAAAAGGATCAAATTAGGATAATTAGGATGTGTAACTTATATAAAAAATGCTTAATAAAAAAGCAAAAAGACTTATTTTCCCTTTTCAGCACATTCAAAAAGGTCACTCTTTAGAAATAATTTTGAAAATAATGGTCTGCAATTGTAAATACTCAAATGTCAGTTTTAGTGTTTTAGCATTATCCGTTCTGACATCATACCGCAGTTCATATTATATTATATTATATTATATTATATTATATTATATTATATTATTAATAAAACATTTCAAATAAAAATCAGTTAAAAATTTCATTATAATATTATTAATATAATTTCATTAATGTTATAAATAATAAAAATTATTAATATTATTAATAATAATTTATTAAATATTTATTATTATTAATAATAATAGTAATAATAAATTACAGCTTAATTAAAAATCAGTAATTTAAATTAGAAACGTGTAAAAAAAATTATGTATGTTTTCATTAATATATTAACTAAAATAAAATAACAAATATTATTAATAAAATTACAGTTCACATAGAAATCAAGTGAAAGGTACACTAATAACTCGCAAGTACTTTGGACTCAACATTCAGTATTAAGCAGGACTGTATGTTACTGAAATTTTAATTTTATTTTGTTAGTTTATTAACCATGGTCACCTTTTCAAATAAAGGCCACAATCTGAACACTGGATAGTGTTGACAACTGCCCTGCAAAATCCAAATGTTTTGCTACCTCTTATCAAAACTCATAATCACTGGCCTAATCAAATTAGTTGTTATTTAATGATGCAAACACCCTGTCCGTCTCACCTCACCTCTGTTGAAGTGATGGAGGTATAGGACAGTGTAACAGGGAAGATGTGGGATGGGGGAGTTGAGTGGAGGTACAGGACGAAGGTCAAAGGGTGCAAAGGGTTTAGTAGGGGGTGGAAGGTAAAATACAATTAAAACCAAGCATGGAGTCAAGGGGAGTGACCTAGGTGAGAGTACTGTGTGTGTGTGACACATAATGAAAGGTTGAACCCTCTGTCGCAGAGATGGCATACCAAATCAACCCACCCTGGGAGAGAGAAGCCACAGCGAGAGAGGGAGAAAGAGAGAAAAGGAGGGAGGGGGAGCCAGAGAGTGTGGTTGCCACGGGGCTGAGTGACAGAAATTAATAATTAGTGACAATGATTGACAGCGCACTCTCCATCTGCGGCCCGCCGCTGCCTCTGAGCGCTTGCCTCCGCCGGCGACCGCGGGCACAATGAGCTCCAGCGGGATTCTGAGAGACGCTGATGATTGACAACTGCCTCCTGGAGAGATGGGGACAGCCAGTGTGTAGGGGTGACGTGGAGAGGGGAGCGAGAAGGAGGAGGTGGAGGAGGGTAGGTTTGGAAGACTCGTGCTGGCGTGTTGGGAAGAGAGGAGGCGGTCTGGTCAGGATGGAAAAAGAGAAAGCTTACCTCAGTGCAGGCCGACTCGACCTACCTCCTCCCGGTCCACAACACGACGCGGCCGTTATGCAAAACACTAGCGGTTTCCTCAGGGGGGGGGCTGAGAGCGAGAGAAGAAGAAGCGAAGACAACAGAAAAAGAAGAGTTTGCGTGAAAGGGAAGGGTCAGTGGAAATTAGCCAGCTATCTGATGCCGCTTCCCCTCTTTTGACTGATTTGTCTCTCAGAGCTCTCCTCATTCGCTCTCATTATTGGCTATTATTGTGCAATTATTTAGCCTTCATCTTATCACTAATCTCGGTAATTGTACAAAGCGAGAGAGACTTAAACAAGCTTTCATTACAGACATTAATACTGTTTCATATTCATGTGAATATGATGTCGTTAAGATGTTTTTTCCTTTCTTTCTTTTTCCTTCCTGCCTTCCTTCCAGGCTGTTTTAATGCATTAGTTTTGGGTTTGTTTTTTATTAAAATCATCAGTTTGCATGGAACAAATGTCATCAAATTATATAAATAGGCCTACAGGTAGGCTAATGCTTCAGTAAAAATGAAATTCAGATTTGTACAATGTAAATATTTTACATTCGTATTGCCAAAGCAGTTGCATACAAATAAAACATAGTTGCATGAAAAACAACATATACTGATATAACAAAACAATATAGTCTAATTGAAAAAGAATGATAAAAGAGATGATGTTAAAAATAGGGAAAAATAGGAAAAAAGAAATACTGAAGTTATATAAAAATACATTTTATTCAATTTTTATCATTTTTAAAATAAATATTGCATTTTAACATTTAGAGTTTTTCGTTGGTCATTTAATTATTTTCATGAACTGACTTCATGAATATATTGTGAATTCTGTTAGAAAGTCTCAACTAAATTAGTTTTTTTTTCTCTCTTTATTTTTAGTAATTTGGTTGCAAATTTCCTTCCGGTGGCAAATCACCAGCAGTTTACAAAGAGTAGTAGATCAGTTTAGTAGTTCAGTTATATCTAATAATAGTTCAGTTATACCTAATAATTGCAATTTTTTTGTTGCTCCTTATATATACACAGAAAGAGAGTGGGAGAAATTTTGTATTATTATTTTTTTGTATATAAGTTTATAAGCTTTATATGTAAGTTTTATTTGTTCAAATTGACAATTTTGACCAAAACATTTTGCAACACAATAAAACTCAAAAAAAGGATGAAATTAGGATCAAATTTGAGAACTCGAACTACTGGGTAACTGATATACTTATAAAAATGCTTGATAAAAAAGTAAAAAGTCTTATTTTCCCTTTTCAACACATTCAAAATTTTGTCCTGCCACTATTTAGAAATAATTCTGAAAATAATGGTCTGCGATTGTAAATACTTGAATGTCAGTTTTAGTGGAGCATTATCTGTTCTGACATCACCATGCAGCAGTTCATATACGCACATCAATTCAGATCAAAGTAAACCAGCCAGATGAACTCTGACCTGTTGCACCTTCGCGGGGGCATACAGGTATCCGTGGCCTCTCTAGAGGGTGTTCTGCAGAGGTCCGGCGTGTGGAGAGAATAGCCCAGTGGAATTTATCTAGTGCCACGCGTGCTTTAGCCTGCTTTGACATGAGCTGCTCTAATACATTCCAGCACAACTCCAGCCTGGAAAGAGGTCTCTAAGGCTTATACACGCACACACACATGCACACTTGACCTCAGGGGAACAAAACCGGATTGCACAGCAGAGATAGTCCTGTTGGGAAATGATTCATATCAGTGAACATTATTGATTTTTCCAAAACGGGCAATTTTTTCCCCTCTGCCTTTGTTGTGTCTCTTTCTATTTTCCTCTCTCTCTTCCACAGCAGGTTACGCATCTGTTGTTTTCTGCTGTCAGATGTAGAGAACACCTGTCCATTGTACGATTATCTCCATTTTTCCTTTTCCTTTTCTAGAAAAAACACAATGGAGAAAAATTTACTGAACTGTTTATACTGCTATACTATTGTAACATTTCACCAGGTCGTATTTCTTAGGCATGAAAATTAATTGATATGAGTAGAGACTAGGAATTAGCTCTGTTCCAAAACCTAGTGAGCTGCCTCGCTGTCTACTGCTCACATAGGAAGCTGCCTTCTAACACAGGATCCAAACTATCATAGAATCTCAAAATTTTGGACAGTACTCTAACAAATCTCAGCAAAACAGACTCGAGTTTGTTGTTACCATTTTGCTGAGCTAATGGTGTAATACTCATTTAAAGGGATAGTTCACCCAAAAATGAAAATTCTGTCATTAATTTGTCACCCTCATCTTGTTACAAACCCGTAAGACCTTCGTTCATCTCCGTAACACAAATTAAGATATTTTTGATGAAATCCGAGAGCTTTCTGACCCTGCATAGACAGCAACGAAACTACCACGTCCATGGCCCAGAAAGGTAGTAAGGACATCATTAAAATAGTCCATGTGACATCAGTGGTTCAATCTTAATTTTTTTGAAGCTACAATAATACTTTTTGCGTGCAAAGAAAACACAAGCACATGAAAATGGATGCGTCATGGTACTGTCATGAACGTTCATCGAAGTCTGACTCAGAAGAGAAGAAATTGTTGAATAAAGTCGTTATTTTTGTTTTCTTTGTGCACAAAAAGTATTCTCGTAGCTTTGTAAAGTTACGGTTGAACCACTGATGTCACATGGACTACTTTAACAATGTCTTTACTGCCTTTCTGGGCCTTGAATGTGATTGTTGCGTTGCTGGATCAGAAAGCTCTCGGATTTCATCAAAAATATCTTAAATTGTGTTCTGAAAATGAATGAAGGTCTTATGGGTTTGGAACGACATGAGGGTGAGTAATTAATGACAGAATTTTTATTTTTGGGTGAACTATCCCTTTAAGCTTAAAAATGCATAGTATACACTCACACACACACATTTATATCCATCCTCTTTCATATCCTCTTCATATCATTTCTTGCCATTAGTGCTTTCAAACAGGAAATGTTTACGTATAGCTGTATGAATTTTGTTGTCAACAAAACCAGTTTCTGCTTCTGCTTTTTCTAATTCTTCTAAATCTGAGTCATGTAACTTTCAAGAGAATCTGCTCTTATTTGCATTTTCTCTTTCTCTATCGTTCCATCCCTCTCTCCCCTGGACATCATCACCCCTCACCTCTAGAGAAACACACACACTTACATATAGAGTCTGGTGCACATGTGAGCTGACAGCTGGTTTCCGCAGGGCCCAGCAGGTGCGGTGACAAGGCCCCAGAGGCCCCTGACTCACACAGCCTGTGTGTGTGTGTGTGTGTTTGCCTGACTGATAGATAAAAGCCTAGACATATTAGTTGTGATTTTTATCTACAGTGCTTTTGTCCTTTAAACAAACTTTTTCCTTGCAGTTTTTTCCCCTAATTTGCAGTTTATCTCACTGACACGTGTGCTACACCTGGGGAGAAATACACATAGAGGAAAAAAGTTTACTCCATTGTTCTCTTTGTTGTTCCAACTCTCTTGTGTACGTTTTATCCGCTCCTAAAAGTAGAATTAAACCGTTTTCCCAACACATGGGAGTTGACATATTATAAATAGTTTAATTCGTATCTATGGAAAGTAGATGCTTAATTATCTTGATCTTTGCTTTGACGCTCCGTTTCTCTCTCTCGCTCTGCAACATGGCCGATATTGGTCAGCGTGGGATGTCTGCACAGTATGATGTTGAAAGGCACCGCGCACACACACACCTGGCTCACCGGCTGCCTCTTTGGTCTGCGTCACCTTTTGTCAGGCTCATGTTAATTAAGCCCCGTCAACGACAAACACACGCACACACATGCACCCTCACCGGGGTGCCTTTTAATGAGCCTGCCATTTGATAGTTATAGACACCAAACCAATGTGCTTGTTTTATGTCTTGATGTGTCTGTGTGTGCGCTTTCTGAAGAAGGAGAGGAAGGTGAAAAAGAGGAGGAGGTTTTGGGGAAGATCAGCTGATGAGGGATTGTTTATGGTAAATAGGGAGTATGTCATCTTTCTTTCACTCTTCCTATATCTCTCTTTCTCTCTCTCACTTCTCCTTGTTTTGCGTCCAAGTGAGCCGTGACTCTCCCTTTTCAGCGAGATGAAAGACGCCCGGCACGGGGCTTCCAACAAAAGTGCCGGCAATCACAAACAAACCTTCAAATGAAGAACATCAAAGGCGCTGCCCCAATTGTTAGCCTCTCGTGTCCGGGGAAAATTGGCTCATTAAGGCCAAAAAATGACATTGTTTACATTAACCGAGGCCCCTGATTAGATGCAACCATGTTTGTTATGTTGTGTTGTCCGCCTTCACTGTTGCCGCTACCAACAGGCCACTTCAGCCCTCCGCCGCTGTCGTTCCTTTGAAGGCTTTCTCTTTGCTGATAAAGAGAGAAAGAATGGGACAACAAAAAAAGAAAGCAAGGGAGAAAAGGATAAACACGGTCACAATTGCAAACGCGTACAGAAGGACATGATAGGTCCATTCTCTCTGTTTCTCTATTCCGGCTTCAGTTTTCTCTCTTTAGGACTAATTAGGTTGCCTGTGGAAAGAGGCGATTCGAGAGGACAGTTGGGGCTGTGATGGATCTGTTTGTGCGGTAATTGCACTGATAAAGAGTGGGGTGTTTTTGGAAGGAGAGAAAGAAAAGGGAAGGACCACAGCGGCGAGTCGGAGGGGATTGTGTCAATGGCCTGGGCTCATCTTGTAAATGAAAATAACCTCTTTTGCAACCTGACACGTTCGCAAGCTGAAACGGTGTCTAATAACTGTTGAGTCGGGGTTGGATGAGTTTACATTGAGTTGGAGAGACGTGGTGTTGGAATCTTTGAATGAGTTACATGTCAGGATGAAAAGCTTGAAATAGTTTTTAAAAAAAACCCTGTTGCTTAAAGGGATAGTTCACTCAAAATTAAAATGGTTGTCATTTCGTTCAAAACTCATGTGACTGACTTTCTTCTAAAGATATTTGTCAGAATATTAAAGCTATTTTTCCCATACAATAAAAGTTAATGGGCTCTTTTCCACATATTGAGACTGGTGTGGCTGGTGGCATTTGGCATCGTTGATGTCCAATGTGGTGTAATGCTTCTTCATGTGCCACCATTTGAATGTATGCAAACATTAATGAAATCAAAAAGCAGATTTCTTCCTTTAAAATCATTTCAGTATTGGAAAGGGTCTTATTCTACACTTCCTATACAATTAAGTGTCTTCTTATGCAGTAAAAGTTTGAAGAAATTCAGCATTTCAATAACACTTTACAATAAGGGTTAGGTTTTTAAGCAATTTTTTTACAGCAATTATTTATCTAGATTAATGTTCATTTATTGATATACTGTTGTTCACTGTTTATTCAAAATAATTTACATGAATTATATAATAAATTATTATATAATAAATTATATCGAATTATATATATATATATTTGCCTCAATAAACTCCTAATTTGCTGTAATATGCGAACATTAGGTATACAGGTCGAACAGGTGCGAACATTATATAGTCATGCAGAATAAGGCATAAATATGTGCTTTATGTCTATTAATAAGCAGCCAATACACTAGTAATATGCATGCTAATAAGCAACTGGTTAATAGTGAGGATTGATCTTTAAAATAAAGTGTTACCTACATATGAAATGTTAAACATGTTATAGCATATGCACAAATGAACCTTAACCAACATTAATAAATGCTGAAAAAGTATTGTTCACTGTTACTTAATTAACAAATGTTAAAATATTGATATAATGTTTTTTTACTATTTGTATTCATTGATTTATGAATTATACAATGAATAAAATTTAAATTTAAATTTTATGAATTTTATATGTATTTGTGAGTGTGTGCTTGTATATGTATATAATTTTAAGTTAGTATATATATATATATATATATATATAATGTTAAACATTTTATTATATATAGAAATTATTTTTTGTTAGTTTTTACATTTATGTTAACATATAAAACCTTATTGTAAAGTGTAATCCAAGTATCATTTATAACTGCAGTCTTTTCTATAATGGTATTGTAATGTGAAGCATTTCTGAAGTTTCCTCTCATGTCTGCGAGCAGAGGCTGGACAGAGCTGTATCTGTGCATGAGAAAGAGAGAGAAAGACGAAGAAGAACTGTACTGCTAACCACACTGTGACCTCCTAACCCTTCCCTCCCTCCCTCTCCAGCCTCCCTCACCTGTGCCCTCTCAGGGAGAGTGACCTAACCTGAAAATAATTACAACTACTGAACTGTCACTGCACCCTCCACCTCATCTCCAGCCCTTATTGCCAAAAACACGCACCCCGCAGGTCAGGTCACCACATTAGATCACCCATACACACACACTCAAACACCAGCCCTGCTCCATGAAACTTCTTGACTTCCATTAACATATTTTCACTTTTTCCTGTTTTCAGTCCACTCTCGTTCTCTCTCTCTATTCCCGCCTCCCCTCAGTGGGGCCCCCAAAACTGTCGTAATTGCCTTTTAAAATAGTTTAGCATCTCCCTCAGAGAGCAGAAAACTTTCCCCAGTATGGCACTGGAGGAAGAGTGAGTTGTTTTGCGGTGCTGCCTTGGAAACAGAGACGAGAGGAATTGAAATGATCTTGACTTCTGACCAGCCTCGTCTCCTGGGGGGGACCGGCACAGGATGGAAGAGCGCAGTATGACTTCTCTTCACCGTTTAAAGACTTGTATGGAAAATATAAATTGGTTGTGGCGGGCTGAGAAAGATGCATTGGCATTCGTTGTGCCAGCAATTCAAATTCATGAAAGACTTCTAGTTTAAATGTATATTTTGGATGCAATTTTGTTTCAAACTTGAATGATTTTGCTTGGTTTTTGAGGTTCTTTTTTATTTGTATTTATTTTTTTATCGGTGTTCAACAATAGGTTTGAAATCAGCCTAACTTTATGCACACAAAATGATCACCTTTGAGAGAAGTTTTGCTGGCATCTGAATTTTTGCATCCTCTAGTAGAAATACTTCTAAAGAAAACAAATCCCCCATGAAGCTACTTTTTTTTGAACACTGTTATTTTACAGTCAGTCTAAAGCTTTTTTTTTTTTTTTTTTTGCAGGCGTTTATGTTTAGAGACAATGTTTTATGAAGAAGTTCAAAGTTTTGTACGTCGCATAACATTTTAAACACACAACAGTCTACAAGAAGAAAAAAGATTGTGAACCAAGGAATTATTATTAGTAATATTATTGTTGTTGTTGTTGTATATTATTATTATTTTTTTTGTATTTGTTTTCTATTTTTTATTATTATTATAGTAGTAATCAATGAGTGATAATGTCATATTTTGGTCAGTTAAAATGAAGATTATTAAAATGGTGCATTCATGTTAAGAATATTCTTGTGATTTTTATAGCGGACATGTTTAACGTAAAATATTGACATGTTTTTCCTATGAATCTCAAGAGATTCATAGACATCTGATTATCTGTAGTTATTTGATAGCATTTATTTTTAAGGATTGTTTGGTAAAATGTTATTTCCAAGCCTTCAGTAATCTATGGGATGGAGAGGACAGGTGAGTCAGAGAGCAGCAAAATACAGATTCATAAAAGGTCCCCAAAGAGTTTTTTATTGATTAAATTGTTTTGCACGGTAGTGTCATGTAGCTCCAGGCACCAAGCATCTCCCACTCCTGGGAAATAAAGGAGAGAGTGTGGATAGAGGAAACCCAATTGGGATATTGATAAGAAGCTCAGAATCTGCTCAGAGGAGAGAGGCATACAATTTTTGCATATACATTCTTATTTCCTTCTTTCATGGACCACACCTCACATACTTTTAAATACAGTTGTATTTACCATGGTACAACCAGTGGAATTTCTGTGACTTTTATTTAAAGTTGTTGCACAGCTTCCCAAAGCATGCCCCCCTCATATATTTGTGCCAAACCAAGTGGAATATAAATGCAATTGAAATGCATATTTTATGTCAAAGTTGCATGATTATTGTAACGTTTAATCACGCAGTGAATGATCATTGCCTGTCAAATTTATTTGCAATTTTTCTTAAATTATTTCTTTGTATACAGTTTCAAGTAAGAAATTAAGTCAGAATGTTAGATATAAAATCACATTTATGAGAAATTAAGTTACATTTGTGAGTCACAATTACACATGCATTTTTTTTGAAACAGCCTTCTATAGACACATATAAAATAAAATAAAGAATAAATAAATAAAATCGGTACACATTACACAATGCCCCTGAATTAAAGAGACATTCCTCTTTTATCAACTCATTAAATGATCTGATTCAGTTGAATACATAGTTCTAATTTCACCTGTTTGTGCTTTTCCACTTTTACTAGTCAGGTTAGCAGAGCAGTGATGGAACAGCAAGAGGAGTGGAGGTGAGAAGAAAAAGCTGCAGTGAGAGTATGTGGACGGAAAAACAGAACAGACAGGCAAGTGTTTTATTGAATCTGCGGTGTCCACAGAATCGGGTAACTCACTTAGAGGGCGTCTCTAAAAGCATTCAGTGTGTGGAGCCCTATGGGCAGTGTCACTCTCAATCTACAAAACAGAGGACCGGAGGGGCTTCTCTTTGAATAAGAAAACTACTTTTACAATACAGATGGATTATTTCATCTCTGACTGGTCCCTCCTGAGACTTCAGCCGCATATTTCGGGGGGAATGAAAAATAGGGCTGTGAATGTGTGTTTGGTCAAATCTGATATCAATATCACTTTAGAGAGATTATTTCCCCATATATACCTCTCAGAAGCTTTTCACTCTGCTTGGCTCATGGGGATAGAATTTGCTTCTAAATTAAATGCGATGGTTGAGGGCACCACATGGGGTCTGGATTGCAGGACATATCATATCAGAAGGTGCTCAAAAATCTAAACAGACTAAAAATGAAAACTTCCAGAATCAGATCAGATCTTTTGAAACAAATCATTTGCAAACGTAATTGCAAAGTTCATCGGCACAGATTCGGAACAATTTAGCATTACATCACTTGCTCTACTCTGCAGTGAATGGGTGCCGTCAGAATAAGAGTCCAAACAACTGATAAAAGCATCACAATTACCTACAACGCAACTTCAGTCCATAAATTAATGACTTATGAAGTGAAAAGCTAACTGTTTGTAAAAAAAAAAAAATCCATATTTAGGATGGTTTTAACTTCAAACTGTTACTTGACACTAAAATATGAGTCTCCATAATAGTGCTTTCTACAAAAAAGTCTTCTCTGAATCATGAGAGAAATATGCACAGATCAAGTGCCACTTGGAAGTGAAACCAGTCCAAACAGTTCTAAGTAAGTATGTTTTGTTGGATTTTGATGTGAGAGGACAACAGGGATGGACCGCTTCACTTAATCAGTCTGTTTAAACTCTAATTTTGATGGCACCTATTCACTGCAGAGGATTCAATGTGAGCAAGTGATGTAATGCCAAATTTGTCAAAATCTGTTCTGATGAAGAAACAAACTCATTTACATCTTGATTGGCCTAAGGGTGATAAAATTTTCAGCAAAATATTATTTTTGCTTGAACTATTTCTACTTCAAGGGATAGTTCACCTAAAATTAAAAATCAATAACTTACACAGCTTTATGTCATTCAAAGCCTGTACGGTAGCCAAAGGCTTACTTGTGAAGAACACAAAAATACATTTTAAGATTTTTTTTCACATGCATTGTAAGTTAGTGTTGTCCAGTTTTTGACCCCACTGACTTCCATTTTCTAAACAAAATCTTTCTTCAAAATATCTTTTTTTGTGTGTGACACAAAAGATCATACAGGTTTGGAACAACATAAGGGTGAGATAATGATGACCGGATTTTTTTTATTTTCAAGTGGACAGTCCATTTAAATAACATCTTCTTTGAACTATATTTGCATAATCATCACTTTAAGTCATCGTTAAGTTCAATTAGCACCATAGAAAAACAGAGACGGACGCTTATCAGATGACAGTCGTATTGCGTTACCAGACTTCCCATTGATTAGCCCACAGGATCCCCCTAGGGTTTGCTAAATGGTGTCTGTGTATTGCTATTACGGGGGTTACCAATTATTTTCCCCCTGAAATTAAGGGCAGTGACCCTAATATGAGGCCACTTAGTGCCTGTAATAAGATGATAATTGAGTTTGATGATAGACCCCCATCCCCTCCCTCACAACTTCTCAGCCCTATTCATGATATCTGTCACTTCTTAGTAATGGATTACAGTGGCATTACTTACATTTATCATTTCCTGCATGATAGACTGTGTGTCGAAGATGACAGGAATAGGAAAGAGATGATAACATCCCAGATCATCTTATTTCTCTCCGTTTCATTGTTCTGTTTGCTCTTTAGTGTCGTTCCCGAGCTGTAATTGTATATGCACATTTCCCTGAAGACTTCAAATTAAAAGAAAGTTCTCCATCCAACCATTCAGCCATTCCTTTTTGTTCTTTCCCAGCCCTCTCACACATAAAACCTGGCCTGGGGACAGCAAGCTTATTTGAACAGAGCTTTACATGTCCCTATCCAGCTTTGTGTTGCTAATAAGGAGATGCTCATACACTTTCACTGGATTGACTTTCATGCAAGGGTGCCTCTCACTGGATCAGACCGTTCTCTTCACAGTGAACGCTTCAAGACAGGCCTTGTCATTTTGAGAAGATGATAACAAATATGACTTCAGATTGTGGTATTATCAAAACTTTTACATTCATGCATTTGGCTGGTGCTTTAACTGAAGTGATTTACACTGATTCCTTTTACGAGTTTATTTAAATATGTTTCTCTCCATTTACAATGAGTGTAATTATGATCTAAAAATGGTTTCAAGTGACATAAGGGTGAGTAAATAATAACAGAATTTTCATTTTTGTGTAAAATATTCCTTTAAGAAGATGCTAATTGCATTTCTGTCACAATGTGAAACCAATCCTAAAGGATAATAATGGGGTCCTCTAAGAATCTGGTAAGAATTGGCATTCAAAAGTTTGGGGTCAGCAGGATTATTTGATGTTCTTGAATGAAGTCTCTTATGCTCATCAAGGCTTCTTTAACTACAGTAAAAACTGTAATATTGTGAAATATTGAAAAAAAAAAAAACTTTATATTTTAATGTTTTTTAATTTATTTCTGTGATGACTTAATTTTCAGTAGCCATTACTCTGTCACATGATCCTTCAGAAATCATTCTAATATGTTGATTTCGTGCACAAGAGAAATTTCTTATTATCAATGTTTTGTGCATACGTGATTCTTTAATAAATATATAAATATAAAAAAAACATTTATTTTAATTTTAAAAAGAAATCTTTCATAAGTTCTTAAATTTCTTCATTGTTACTTTTGATCAATTTAATGCATCCTTGCAATTAATGCAATCATATCAATTTAATGCAATCAATCAATCAACCTAACTGACCCCAAACTATAGAAAGGTAGTGTAAATACAAAACTTCTGGTTATACTTCTTAAATTTTTCTGCAGAATTTCGGTTTTTCTAGTAGGACCTTTCATTAGCGGGACTCATGGTTTAAAATGCAAAAAAACAGGTTGGACATGTGGCATGAATGATTCTGAGACTAAAGGCAAAGGCTAATTTGAATTACATCCACTCTTGTTGGCCTGTTCTTTGAATTGTGGTTCAGTAATTATGGGTGGAATTGGCCTTAAATCTGTTTATATAAACTTAAAATCTATTGATCACTGTGACTCAGTGAGTGAACAGAAAATTCTGTGAACCAAATACCTGAACTTTTACTTTTTACTTGAGAATCAATTATTATGCAAAACAATGCAATTCTGGTCTGCATTCACTTAATTGAAATTAGATATCAACTATATGTTGCTTTAAATGTGTTTATATATTAATACAGCATAAAGTAGAAGCCAAAATGAATGTAAAACCATATTTCATGTAAATTTGTAAATTACATGATTTTCATCCCTCTCCATTTGTAAAGTATCTGAATATCTGGTGCCAATGAACTTTCCACTGCTATGAAAAAGCCAAAATAAGAGTGGCTTTGAAAATGTGTAGTTAATTAGATCATAATGGCCTCATCAATTAGGAGCAAATCATGGTTTGGCCTGGGCTGGACATTTTAATGAAAAGTTGAAATGGGTCACCCCTTAGGGCAACGAGTGTCCAAATCTGCTCTCCTGGTCGTCATTTATCACTGTAGTACACCGTAGACATCTTTACTCGGTAAAGCAACTAATTCCTAATTCCATATTTTGTCTATACTCTTGCAAGCTGTGACCCTTGCATTTTTAACACACCAAGACACCTTGATGGTTTCCAGAAGCTTCTTTCCCTCATGCAACCTTGGAAAAATGCTTGTCAATCCTTGATAAAGTGCTTAAATAAAATCATTATTTGACTTTATTGATGTTTTTTTTGTCCCCGTGCAAGGCTCAATAGGTTATTGTGGATTCTGCCAAATGGGTCTGGGAGAAATCATTAGAGTGGGCTGATGTGATTTACGTCCTTGGTAGCGAGGGGCACCCAAATGATCTGCCTCTCAATCGGCATCATCAATCATGCGGAACCAGCGGGCACCTCAGGCAGCCGGAGCTGGCGTTGTGTAGGGTGGGACAGATATGTGTGTGCAGTTGAAGGGTTTGATGACAAATATGAATGTTTAGGTTTGTGGGGCAAGACTGGCAGCATATTTGGCATCGCTCGTGTTTGTGTGCGTGCATTGTCTTTGGCGGAGCTCCATCTTGGCTTGTTGTTAATGTGTGTGAACTGACTTCCTTAAAACACATCATAGCTCCAGTACCAATGTGTCACCGCATCGATGCGTCACTGCATCAGCAATTAATTCCAGTTATTTTGTAAACAGGATCTCTGAGTTCTACTTTTGCTGAGTTTTTACATCCTGCAACTTCATCACCATTGTGACCTCTGACTTGTAAATTGATGGAAGCCAATAGAATAAACAACAAAAGTGCATCATTGAATCAGTGCCAGCAAACAGAAACATAATCTCTGCAGTCCATCACAGCTTTATAAAGACAAGCAGGTAACATGTTATAGTAATGCCGTATTTGTTAACATTACTTAGTGCAGTAGATACAATCAAATAATGAATGCTTTTAATGCATTTGTCAGTACTGGTTAGTGTTAATTTCAATATTTACCCTACACTTTAAAAAACGCTTTTCTGAAATTGGAGTATGTTGTACAAGAAAATACTGTTTCAGTCTGTCTACTTCAAAATTTCATGTTTATTTCAATGTGTTACTTGCAATTTATTTATAATTATTTGTATAATTTACAAGCAGTTTTTGAGTGAAAAATGTTTCAAAGTAAATCCTGTACACCAAATTTTTGTTCAGTTAATTTATCATAAGAGACAAAACAAGAATTATCAGTGAACAATAGTATTATTCTAAATTAGTGTTAAAACCTAGATAAATAAATACTGTGTAAAATTGTTCATTGCTACAACTGAATTGAACCTTACTCTGTAAAATAATAATAATAATAATAATAATAATAATAAAAAGGGGGCACAATGTAGTGTATTAATGTGGATGAATTTTCTGTATTTATTTATTTATTTATTTTTACAGGTGCACTATTTTCTTTTGTGTTTTAGGGTTTGCAGAAAAAATACTGGATAGTGACAGTGTTTTTTTTAAAACAGTGTAGTGTAAAGTGCTACTGGCATTTTTGACTAAATATCCTTGACTACAAAGATAAAGGACTCTGATAGGTAAAAAGCCAGTAAAGTGATTTTTTTAGAATTTTTTTCTTCAAAAGAAAAAAAGGAGATGCTCTGAAATAAAATGGCGACCATCGCACAAGTTGGATGTAAATAAAATCAAATGGTTCATTAGTAAACAAACATCATGAACTCATTGGCATATTTAATTTGAGAGCTGCCATGGGGGTGAATATTATCATTGAATAATCACTTAAATTCATCTGTTCATCTCACACAAGTTATTATATGGCTGCAGAAGACTTGGAATAGCACACAGGTTGTATGGACTACTTTTATAACGCCTTTTTGTAGCTTGACAAACTGTGTTCCCCGTGAACTGTTGTTGTATGGCAAAAATCTTACTAAGTGGTGTCCAAATGTTCTCCAGGCCTTGTCGGGATGGTTATTTGGAGCTGTCTGTGGTGCTGATGTGAGTGGGATCGGTTGATGGTGCTGACTGGACAGCTCTGGAAAGCCAAAAACACTGCTACATCCACAAATAAATCTTGGGGCCAAATGCCTTGTTGTTGGCCAAATGACTGAGCTGGATATCTCAGCAAGAATACAGGCCTAACAAATTCATTATTAAACTGCAGACTTAGGATTACAGGAAACTTATAATGTAGATTAAAATCATGAAGTGCATTCATCATATTGGTACAATCACCAGTGTTAAGAGGACCTGAGAGAACCAGCTATATTATATAAAGCAGTTTGCATCACGAGACACGTGCATGATGTCTATAATTTAATAATACTGAAGCAGTACCATCTCAGATAAATCTTTGTAATAATGTCACACGCAATTGTGAAAACCTTGTTCATCTCTCTTTTACAGGCAGCGTGACAATGACTCGTGAATAACGTGACCCTAATAACGTGCGTAAAAAGTGGCGTGAAATCGCTCAAGCGTTCTAATTAATAAAAGCCCTAAAAGCTGATAAACTGCAGCTTAATGATTACACGAATAATTACGGAGGGCGGATAAAAGACAACACGGTGCTGCACGGACCTGATAACCCTTTAAACAAGCCGTCTTTATCCTCGCCGGCGTGCTCTCTATATTAACCGCGTGAAATATCACATGAAAAGAAATGAAAGGAGGGGAGTGGTGGAATTAGCTGGGTTGTATAAGCAATTATAGGGGCATGGTATGTAGCTAAGCACACTAATAGGTATGTAGAGGAGGCATTATTCAATTAAAGTGGCGGGATACAGTGCGAAGGAACAGAGATGCGGTGACAGCGCCGGTGTCTTCTCCTTATGAAACAACCTATTTAAGCTAAATCAACTCCCACTTAAGAACAGCCGTAATAAGCACGGAGGAGACGCG
>JAFVLL020011029.1:0-15433 GCA_021397915.2 Tor tambroides
TTAAAAGTATATTTAGGAAAAGTCCAAGTAAGGGTCCCTCACTGTCTTTCTGTCAGCAGTAGCAGGAAGCAGCTTGGCTCTGACACAATGGCTCAGATCAAACAGCGAGGCTCTGCGTTGCATTACCGACACACACATACACACCAGTGCCAGTCAGGCCAATCAAAACACGGCGTGCAAAAAGCACAAACAGATCTAGGCAAACAGGACATTCCAGCTGCCGGGTGCTACAGATTCCTCACCGCAGCTAATCGCAGACTCAGAGCGCGAGAGCAACCAGGGGTGCCAACAGGAAATAAGCTCCTATTATACATCTCGAATACAAGCACATGCACACACAGAGGACCAAAAGTCGAATACTCTGACCCTCTATCCTCACAGACTGACCCTTTGCACCGGACACACAGACAGAAGTGCAAGTTTGCAACTCTTTCCGCCAAACTATGACACATCCGGGGTGTGAAAGCTGGATGAGATAGCCAAACCACAATGTGCTCCAACGGTTTACTGGGGGAAAAGGTGTAAGATAATCTTGACAAGTAACACTGAGCTTAGATTTCCACCGTTAGAACGCCTTCAGATCACCCACAGTATGTTTAATAACATTTATAAATGTGCATTTCACACAAAACTGGCAAGAGTCTGTTGAAAAACACTGGCTTTATGAAACTTCCAGAAGTAACAGCAAATAGGTCTGTCTGGAAACAAAGCCACGTGTACAAAGTACCAGCACTTTTGAGAAAGAACTAATCACTAGTTTTCCAGGTTAGTGGCATCAGAAATTTTGTTCGAAGTACCTAGTAGCAATTGAACTAGATCAGTGGTTTTTAAACTTTTTCTGATGAGCCCCAAATATCTTGTTACCCTTTATCCACTTCTAATATAAAAAAGCCAACAAACCTATAGACACAGTTTGAAGAAATATTAAGTGTGATATTATGAAGACTTGAGGTAAATTGATTTCATATTAATTAATTCATATTAAATATTACTCAATAATAATACTACTACTACTACTACTACTACAATAATATAATATAATGAAGAACATACATCAGAGGTCTTCAACCCTGTTCCTGGGGACCCACTGTCCTGAATAGTTTAGCTACAACCCTAATCAAACACACCTGAAGCAGCCAATCAAGCTCCTCAAGCCTGCTTGAAAATTGCAGGCAGGTGTGCTGAAGCCGGTTGGAAATAAACTTTCCAGGAGATTGGGTCCCCAGGAGCAGGGTTGAAGACCTCTGACATACATTATATAACATACATACATTATATGGTCATTGTACTAAAAAAAAAAAAAAGTAGTGATTCATTGCAATATTCTCTGGAAAACACACACACACCAGCCTTTTAAAAGCAGAATGAAAATTAAGCAGTAATCATATCATATATATTGGTAAATGTGTTACAATTACTGTATTCAATTTAATTAATATCTTATTTAGACAAATTAATCCTGACAGATCTAAAAGCCCTACATTTTACATTTTTTGTGGCCTCCCAGAGATCCCAGTCTAAAAATCCATGAAATAATAATCCACAAGCAGATGTGAGATTTTTTGACAACATATTATGGTGTATAACCTATTTCAAGTGAAAACATTAAATAAATTGGTCACTTTATTTTAAGATCCAATTCTCGCTATTAACAAACCATTAACTTTGACTTTTGCCTCAATAAACTCCTAATTTGCTACGTATTAATAGTTTAGTAAGGTAGTTGTTAAGTTTAGGTATTGGGTAGGATTAGGGATATAGAATATGGTCATGCAGAATATGTGATTTATAAGTACTAATAAACAGACAATGTGTTAATAGGCATGCTAATAAGCAACTGGTTAATACTGACAATTGGTCCCCATTACCAACAAAACTAACTCTGGTTTGTCACTTTACATGTCAGTTATGGGCAATCTTGATCGTAATAAGCTGAGTCTAAAATGTAGCTACATAAATGTACGCTGGATCTTGTTCTGCATGAGGCAGAAAAAGAATGACAATCGAAAGAGCTTCCTGTGCCTTTTAAAATACGTGCTTTACATGACCTTTCCCCCCCTCCTCGGCTTTCAGTCTCTACAACGAGCACAGATTCAATTATTCTCACTTTGACTTTCTCACTCGCACTTTCCCACACACACACATCTCGTGTGCTTCGGGTTCTGCTCCGGTGCAGACAGCTTGTCAGTCAGTTTGTCAGATTGGCCCCAGAAACAGGAGTCATACACTCATGCGCACACACACAGTGTGAATCGCAGTGGGAAATATTTGGGATGGTTTCCCTTGGAATGTCTTGGCATGTCTGAGGAATGTCTCCCTGCTCTCGTCTCCTCTCTCTCCCTCCTTTTCCCTTTCCTTCTTGCCCTACAGGCAGGGGTCGGGGTAAAGCGGGAAAACGACAACTAAGACAACATGCCTGTTTTTGAACTCCATGACCTAGACTGGGTTTTTTTCTTTCATGAAAATTAAACTGTATCCACAACCCATTTCACTTCTATAATGTGCCAAGTCAAAATTTTCAGTAAGAAAAAAAAGCAGAGTTTGATTTACAGTATTGATGTTGCAAAGTGTTTCTATATGACAGTTGTTTGGAAGGGACGAATAAAAGAAAACAAGGGCCTAGTGATGTCAGCCAAAATGAAAAGTTGTTTCAGAGGTGGAGCAGCAAGTTTTAGGAAGGATTACAAACTTCCTTTACAAACGCAAACCTACTACCTCAGAATAATGTGCATTCAGGGTCAAAAACCTTCATTTGTCCCAAATATGAGTAAATATAATATGAGTAAATATGTAGCTCAAACAGCACTAGCAATGCAAAGGTCATGAGTTCGATTTCCAGGAAAGGCAAGAACTGATAAAACATGTACCAATAATGCATTGCAAGTTACATTCAATAAAAAACGTCTGCCAAATGCATAAATGTAAATGTAAAAATAGCTTTTGGCAAGTAAAACTCTATAGGCTGTAATTTTTTACGGAACATTTAAACTCAAATTCATTAACAAAATCAAACTGACTAAAAATCTAATGACTTTGCCACAAATTTCTCATGACATAATCCTACTGTCATAAGGAAATAGGTTAAACTTTTAACTAAAAACAATGACAAATTCTGTTTTCTGCCCAACAACATATTAAATTTACTTAAAGGGATAGTTCAATCAAAAATGAAAATGACCCTACAATTTATTCACTCTCAAGCCAACCTAGGTGTACATGACTTTCTTCTTTCAGATGAATACAATCGGAGTTATATTAAAAAATGCCCTGGCTCTTCCAAGCTTTCAATGGCAGTGAATGGGGGGGGGGTCGAGATTTTGAAGCCCAAAACAGTGCATCCATCCATCATAAAAAGTGCTCCACACGGCTTCAGGGGTTAATAAAGGCCTTCTGAAGTGAATCGATGTGTTTGTGTAAGAAAAATATCCATGTGTCAATCATGGTCTCCTTAAAAAAAAAAAAAAAAAAAAAAAAAAATACCCATCCACTTGATTGGCTCCATCTCTTTCTCTCCTCTCCACCTGTAGCTGGTGTGCGGTGAGTGCACTGGCATCGTTGTACTATGGCTGCCGTCGCATCATCCAGGTGGATGCTACACACTGGTGGTGGTTGAGGAGGGATCCCCCCATATGATTGTAAAGCACTTTGGGTGTACAGCAATACACAAAGCGCTATATAAATGCCTCATTCATTCAATCATAATCTCTAGCTTCCGCTACCTATCGTATGCACATTCACAAGAGAGTTGTGTTCCAGCGGATGTAGGATGTAGGTGTAAATTCCAGTGAGAATATGTTCGTCTCATGAGAACCAAGTTTTGTTTACAGCAAATGAAAACCAGTCTCCTCTTGGCTTATATCGAAATCCTCTGACATTTTTCTTTACAAATCCTCGTTTTGTACTTCTAGTTCATGACTGGTGTTTGTCACTTGTTACTGGAACTTACACTATGCCGATGTCCTACATCATCCATTGGAACGCCACTCTCTCATGAAGAAAGAAGAAAGAGCAGCTTGAACATTTTTTCAGAATATCTTGTTTTGTGTTCCACAGACACTCATACAGGGTCGGAACTACATATATGATGACAAAATTGTTATTTTTGGGTGAACTATACCTTTAAGACATTAACTTTCCCCGGCAAACACAGAATTTTCCGTTATTCGTTAGGGGTGGTGAAATTAACTGTTGCATCGCAATACGGATGTGGACGATTCTGCATCAATGCAGTAATAGACCATAATCGATTATAGCCTACTGACGTCATTCGCATATGCGCTTGTCAGGCGAGCATTAAAAAAAAAAATGCACCCACTATTTTTAAATCCAAGATCTGGGCACATTTTGGAAAAACCAAGCTTAGTGCGGAAAAAAAAAAAAACATGCTCAGAATCCGATTCTCCTGCATATCACACACGTGGGTGCTAGAGACGATCGCGGTGGGCTTCATTTGCACAGGATATGCGCTGTGAGACGCGTGCACATTGCCTGACAGTGTGTGCTTGCACCACCTTTATTTCAGTGTTTTACTTTAGATACGCTTTCATTTTTGCCGTTTGGAATGCAGCATGTATTAGATGCACGAAACTCACGTACTGACAGACTTTCACGTGTGCTTTGTGTTTGATGCTCGATCGTGGATACGGTTAAACGCACTTGCATCTCCGAATACTTTTACGATACGAAATTCATGTAAACACAGTCAGCTATGTTTTCAGAACAGACAAAACATCTGATATGTCGGAATAGATCTGTGAATTAGTGTGAATGCAGCCTATTAAAGCTGCCACTGTCTATGATCTCGTCAGTAATAATCAAACAGCAATAATGCTAAGGAAAAAAGAAAAACCCATAACTATGATTGTCTGTGAACTTTTGGGTATTTACACTCTCAGATACTGAAAGTACTTTTTGTTTATCATTTGTAATTTTTCATATATTTGATTGTTTGCTTTGAAGCTATATTTATTTGGTTAAATTCTTAACTATTATTAATTTGTAATGATTTTAAAAAGTAGCCTGCTTATATAATTTAATAAAAATGCACAAAATAAATTTGATATAATTGTGATCCATTGTGATCGAATCGAATCGTTGACACGATAATCATAATCAAATCGAATCGTGAAACCAGTGCCGATTCATACCCCTATTATTCATGAGACAATGCTTCCCCACCAAACACAGAATTTTCCGGGTTTCCGTGTTCTTGCTGTTATACACTCGGGGACGCTATTACACATCTCCTGAATGAATCTAGAATGTGCCAATCAAAAACACAGACGAGGAAGATGCAGAAACGAGCGACCTCATATATAAGCATATGCATATGAAAAATAATGTGATCATCAACACTAAGCCGGATGTAAATGAAAACTGCCTAATGTTAGCGAGTGAAATGTTGATCCAGGAAGTGGTAAAGGACTGTGCAAGCTGTGGGAGTGCTGATGGAAGCCATCTACTGCATCTTTGTTTTGATAATAGTACTGAATATGATCCAGATGCAGTATTAGATAAAATGCAATTTTCTCAGCTTTTTTCCCCTCAAAATGTTGCTTTTTTTATGAAACCTACTTATATTCAAGTGTTGATAAAAAAAGAATGCTTGAAGCTAGAATAAAACTGATTTTTTTTGTTTAAAAGTAGAGGGTCTTTTCTTTATTTTTCGTCTATTGCATGTTCAGATATTCATACAACACAATATTCTGGGGGCCATGAAATTTTAGTGAAAATCATCAAAAATGCTGGCGGTGGCTGGCAACTTTTTTCAAAACTGCTGGCAGGGAAAGAGTTAAATAGGGTACATGTTGATTTCACGTGACTTTAATCAAGTGCCTCTTTGGAACTTTGGTTTAGACTACAAATAAAACAATGGGGTCAAATGTGCCAAGGGAAAAGAGGAACGGAAATATGATCAATCAGCCAAGAGTGTTTTGCACACTTGCTCTACTGCAGTAGAACCTCAAAGTTCTCCTGTTTTTCATGTTCTTCCCTTTTTCTCAGCCTTCTGCAGATCAAAGAGGCAGAAATCCTTCTTTCAAACACCCTCTCGCTCTTTCTCTTCCTCTCTCTCCTTATATCTTCTCACGTCATTTCGGTTCCTGTTCACCCCCCAAAACCTCCACTCCACAGTATCGTGGGAACTCCTGCTATAGTGCCACGGCAGCGTCTGCGATACCAAGAACCTGCTACTCTCATGTCTAAAAAAAAAAGGGTCAGTAGTCATCTGATGCTGCTGTATGAAGCTCATTGAGTAAACCTAGCAAGGCTGTCTCTGTAGTTTGGATGCCACATTGGTGGAGGCACATTTGCGGCGAGTTTCCCATAGAAATAGCAGGGATCAAGTATTGGCCCTGCAAGTCCAATGGAATGGTATGAGAGGGAATGATCTCAGTAACATGGTAATGTGTGAGGAATTGTACTGTATTACTGAATACCAGACAGAGGAGTGGTACGAGATATGAAGAACAGTGTTGATTTCAAAGAATCATAACCATGTAACCAAAATAATTAGCGGATCTTGCTGAAGCAAGCATTACTGTCATTATTGCTCATAATTTAAGTGGATGAAAGGATTCAAACCATATTGGGGGACCAGAATATCATAAAGACTTGGGGTTTGCCATATATTTTAAAATGTACTTTATTCCTTTGATGCAAAGCTGAATTTTCAGCATCATTACTCCAGTCTTCAGTGTCACATGATCCTTCAAAAATCATTCTAATATGCTTAAAACATTTGTGCTGCTTAACATTTTTCTGGAAACTGTGATCATTTTTTCCCCAGGAGCCTTTGATGAGTTGATCAATTTAATGCATCCTCGCTGATTTAAAAAAAAAAAAAAAAAGTCACCCCAAACTTCTGAACGGTAGTATATATGTTTTATATAACAAAAAATCTTTAAATTCTATATATGTATAAATATGTGTATATTTTTTTTGCTTCCATATTTATAATTTCGACATTTTAATTAATTTTTCACATACTTTATTTATTGATGTCATTTGTTAAAAGTATTTTTCAGCTGAAATATAGATAAAAAGTGGCAACAGTGTAGAAACTATAATACATTGCATGTTTTTTGGTCACTACAAAATTCCTATATTTTGATTCGTGTTTGATTTCACAGTTTTGATGACTATGATTCTAAAATGTGGGAAACAGTCTTAATAAAAAAAAATAAGTAGGTGTGTTCAGACTTTTGACTGGTACTGTATATCTGTATTAAAAGTGTTAACAGTCATTTTAATGAATATGTTACTGACAAGAAACATTCTACCGAATTCTAACATGCTACGTCCGAACTGACTGCACTGTATTTTATGCATAATCATTTTCTATTTCTGTTTTAAATTCATTTTAAATCAATTTCTAATTCCTTGTCTTTATTATTTTTATTTCTTTGTTTTTATTGCTGTGATTATTTTTATTTTACTTTTTTAATGACTATTTTACTTCCTTTTATGTAAAGCACTTTGAATTACCACTGTGTATGAAATGTGCTATATAAATAAACTTGCCTTGCCTTGCCTTGCCTTGCCTTGCCTTACCGGATCGAGTTGGATCTCTAATCCATTTAGTGCTCTAGTTACTGTGATGACACACATTTGAACTCACCTTAGCCCTGATCCTGACTTAAACCTGGTGTGGACAGAGAGGAATTCACAGGAGAGGTATTGATAAAGCAGTGAGAGAGAAAGAAAGAGAGATAGAGAGAGAGACAGAGAAAGAGAAAGAGAGAGGATTATGGCAGGACGGGCAGGGGAGAGGTTAATGATTGGCAATGAGTATCAATGGGCCACACAGGGGGCTCCAGGAATGTCTCTCACAGAGCCGGGGGGCAAGTCACTGTTAATCAAAGGACTTTACCATCAGATAACAAAAGGGTTAATTTAGCATGGGTGGGCTTCCACATACCAGCCCTGGGGTGCACCTCCAAAAACCCCCGCTTCCACTTTTCCTGCTATCATATCGTCTTTATTTCAACCTCGTTATCACATTCCAATGTGTGCATCTCATTCAGACCTTAAAAATTCTGTCATTCTGTTTTCTAGCACATTTTGTTGGTACATTTTGTTCAGCACACACGAAGGTGAATGAGACCTCAGGCAACAAATGGTGGAATGCGACAGATCAGGATGGGAGCCGACGGCCACCCCACTCAGGAAAGGTAGGTGGCCACAAAATTGACACATCTGGGGAAACCACCACCCATGTGGAGCTCAGATGACCCACGTCTGGGCTAGATCTCCTCGCTGGCTATAGGTGTGAACTTGGTGTAGTAGAAACTATTTTGACTGTTACGAGGTGTGTGGCATATGATACATGCAGAATTGTGCAGTCACTGAGTTTTTAGGATGTCGCATCAACAGCTTAATGGTTATGACATAAACAATAATAGGCCGTGCCAAGTATTAAGTATTAGTAAAGGTATAGTTCATAGAGAATTAAAATTCTGTCATCATTTACTCACCCTCACATTGTTCCAAACCCATATGACTATTTCCCCATGCAGATCTTTTCTTTACAATGAAAGTGCATGGGAATAAACGATTTTGAGCTCCAAAATTGAACAAATGGCACAATAAAAGTATCATAAAATTAGTCCATTTGACATGTGCGCTATATTCAGTCTTTCAAAACTATTTAAGTGTACATGAGGATCAGACTGAAATCTAGGTCATCATTCATTGAAAACAGCTCTCAGTTCCCATTCAATTCCTATTTGCATATTCAAACTTGCTCGCTGTTTTTTGCCTCTGATAAACAAAATGAGTTTTGATTTTCCAAGCTTGAATATGCAAATGCAAATAAAATTTAAGAGCTTTGGCAAAAAGGCAATATTCTTTGTGAATTTCTAAAACTTTGCTCTGTTCTTCACACAGAGCTAATGTATGGCTTCAGAAGACTACACAAGTCATATGACCTACTTTTATTTATGTATTTATTTATTTATGGAACTGTAATCCATATGGAAAAGAGCAGCGTGAACATAACACTAAACAGCTTTTGTTGTTCATGGAACAAAAGGAAGTCAAATTTGCAATGACATTAGGGCAAAATCTGACAAGTAAACGACAGAATTTGTATTTTTGTGTGAATTAACCCTTGATTACCCTGAATAGATTGCATCTATCTGGTAACTGGTTTACAAAAACAAAATACTTCTAAACATGTATACATATAGTTAATGTCTTAAATATGTGTGACACTAAAGACTGAAAATTCAGTTTTTCCATCACAGGAATAAATCACGTTTTAAAATATATTCAAATACAAAACAGTTATTTTAAATTGTATTTTCAAATGTCACACTTTGATCAAATTAATGCAGCTTTGGAAAATACAAAAAGACTTCTTTCAACGACATTAAAATATATATTTTAAAAGACATTAAAATATCTTACTGGCAATGTTAATCTATTTTATTGTGCCACTAAAGGCTCTACAATCACAGGTAGTAACTGTAGACTGTAGACCTGCAATGGAGCCGGAGGTGCAGCTCGAATGGAGATCAGGTATTACAGCAAGAATGAGTCAAGCACATATCTGCCTCCATCTCTGCCTTCGTCTCACACCCTAGTCTGTCTCTCCCTTTGTTTTTCTCTGTTATCTCTCACTACATCTTTCTGCCTGTCCTCTCTTGCAGGGCACTCTCTCTTCTCACAGTCTCCTTTCCCATCAACCTTCCACACATGCCTCGTTTCCACCGAGCGGTACAGGTCAGTACAGTACAGTACAGTACGGGACCGAACACCCTGATCCAGCTTGCGTTTCCACTGCCAACAGTACCCTTTACTTGACAGGCGTGGTGTATGCCGGAAAGTAGCGATCGACAATAAAGCGCGACAATAAGCACAACTCTGCATCTTATGTCAGTTTTAATGAACAATAATAGCCATTATAAAAGTATAAGTACAAAGTATAAGAGGCTTATATTAGAGGAAATAAAGAAATGCAAACAATTCAGTCAAACGTATGCTACAAAGTCAGCGCTGTAAGTTACTATGGTAAAGTTCAAAATAAAGTTAAACTTTGTGCTCAGTCAAAACGATATGACCAGGAATAAATAATAGATTCATGAGACCACGAATGCCTGTTAAATATACACAAAACTAATTGTATCTCATGATTAATCACTACAGGGACATCAGAGCCAGCGGCAAATGTTGGAAGGACTAGCCGAGCGTAAGGCTGCTCGAGGCGGATACATGAGCACTGAGCGTCTGATGATAGCCTCGAGCACCGAAATCGGCATAGTAAATTTTCAAATATGCGCTATATTTATAAATAAACTGCAGATTTGAGTTTTAAACAACTACATTCTCGCCTGAAAAACTCTTAAAACTACATTTCATGACACAATAACAGTAATACTTTGAAAATTACATGGGTTTTTGGGCAATGACGTTCCACAAGTCCACAAGAACAGACAAGAACGCATATTGTGAAACAGCTATTGTCTGTGTGAAAATATAAAATTATAAAATACACTGTTATATTTATTTTTTGCGCACTCTGATGTAAAAAGCCGAACACAGCAGAGTGGAACGAGTGAAGGAGAAGCTTTATCCCCTTGTATCACGCACAAGTGACGATTCTAGTAAACCAATCAATTTCTGCAGTGAGTTTAGCTCCACCCTTTTGGTACCCCTTTGCTGTGCTAGTTACCCCAATGAAAGGGTACCAAATAAGTGGTACGGTACGGTTCGCTATTTTGGTACCATTCACAACTTCTGACAATGGAAACGGACATAATTGCGTACCGTACCGAACCGTACCGCTCAGTGGAAACGAGCCATTATTCACCTCATCCCTTGATCATCTTATTTATTGGTATTTATTAGTCAGTATTCCGTCTTTTAATGGTGTTTGCTAGAGAAAGCATCACTTTTACTATAGCTCATACTTCTAACAAACCTCTAACCACATTTATTAATTTTCAACACATAACACTTCCTGTCCGTGCTGATACCTTAAATGACATGGTTTGCCAGGGAGAATTCTATAGAGATGTTTATAAACAAACTTCATCATAATTTTAGCCTGCCATAGAAACTCTTTTGACTTGAACTAGTAAGCTATAAGCCAGCAACCATCAAGAATACCCTAGTAACAAAAGTGCTAGGTATATCTGGCTGCCTACCTATGGTATGCTCTTTTGTTGTCTTCGATTATTTAGCCTTGTTAGGGCATTTACATATTAAACAGCAAAAGTCCAATGATAGAGCCCTGAGGGACTCCACATGCTATGGGGTTTTGTGGAGAGAGGTGTGTTGTGGTGTTTCAAAGCAATCTCTCTTATGATTTTAGCTCATCATAGAAACATTTTTGACTTGAACTAGTAAGCAATTAGCCAGCAACCACCAAGAATAGCCTGGCAACAACAGTGCTCTGTAGATCTGGCTGTCTTACCATGGTATGCTCTTCTGTTATGTTGCATTATTTAGCCTTGTTTGGGCATATACAGATTAAACAACAAAGGTCCAATGACTGACCCCTGAGGAACACCACATGCCATGTGGATTTTTTTGGACAAAGATGTGATCTGATGTTTCCAAGTGATCTCACTTATGATTTTATCCTGTTACAGAAAACCTTTTGACATGAACCACCAACCATCTACTGACATCCCAACAATCACATCTCTAATGATGACTAGGTACTTTTTTGTCTTTAATCTTTCCTTCTGTTTGTCTCTTGTTATTTCTATATCCCTCCGGTAATTGCTTATTTCCTTATCCATATCCATTGTCTGAATTCCAATCGTCGCTTATGTGAGAGGAAATGCCTGAAGAAAGCTCCTCCTGCGCTTGTTCTAGTGAAAACCGCAGTGGCACATCAAGCCAATGATTCACAGGAGAAGTGTCACCAGAGAAGCCCTCTATCTCCTTGAGCTTCCTTCCATGCTCACAACTCTTACGTCTACAGATAAGACACAAATGTCTCAAGACAGGGGGTACTTCAGTGCAAATAGTTAGGTATCTCACTATTCAATTTAAAAAAAAAAAAAAAAAAAAAAAAAAGTCAAGTCACAATGGAATTCCAAAATGATACCGACATACAGAATTCATGATGCAAAACACTGGTTGTTATTTCCTGTACAATCTTTAAAAACATACTTTGCTCCACTATTTTGCGCTTGGATGTTCAACTCCTCTAAAGGCTCCTCATGTTTGCAGCATCAGTGCAACTTTTTGTGGTATGTGCCACTATCAAGAGATCAATAAAGAACGTACGCGATGCATTTGTGCATCTTCATTTTTTCTTTCCTTTTAATATTGATAAAAATTTATAAATGTAACCATTTCTTTTAAAGAGGAAGAGGTTTCTGTTCTGGTGATAAGTGTAAGATATGCACACATACGTGCTTGCATTCAGGCATGCACAACTAACCTGGCATCGACTGAAGATGTCTGCAGGGGTGAGGCGGACATGGAAATGTCTGAGAACGTGCACGGCCTGGTCACGTGCCTTTTCTGAGCAGTCCAGAGTCAGGCAGCGGCCCTCTCCGACCTGTGACCGTAACTATAGACACAGACACACAAAGTCACTGAACAGGATTTTTGTTAAGCAGACTGGAGCTCTGTACTAAAACCTATTCAGCTGCCTACAGAGGTAAACTACCTGTAGGCAGTAGGATGCAAGACAGCTCACAGAGTTTGCATGTCTCTCAACAAACACACACTTACTGTTTGGTAGGGCTGACCTGCAGTGAGGATGACACGACCTTCAGCACGAGCCAGCTGGAGGACAGAATATAATATGACTGCAGATACATAATTAACAATATATTAAAAATTTAATTACTATTTTTCTCCAGATAACAGTACGGTGATTTAGTTATGCTTTGACATGGCAACTAATACTGAGATTTATATAAAAGAAGACATCAATAAAGTCTTTAAACTTCAGAAGGAATTTTCCTTAATTTCTTTGCAGCCAAATACAACAACCTATGTTTTGTCTTTATTTTACTGTAGGAGACTCTATGGGGCTGTAGTCAGTTGACGACAGCACTACGTAGATCTAGGAGCCAAACTTTGGTACACGTTTCTGTTATTTTGCATTATTTGGCCTTGTGTGGACATATACAGGTTAAACAGCAAAAGTCCAAGGATTGAGCCCTGAGGGACACCACATGCCATGGAGGTCCACTCAGATTTTTAGTTACTTATTCTTTCTAAATATGATCTGAGACAACTGAGGACCATCTTGTAAAGACCTATCCAGTTTAAATATTAAATGCAACTTAAACGGTTATGTCAAATGTCAACAGCATGTGACTGATTCTCTCACCTCTGCTGCTACTTTATGGTCATCCGTGTTTTCCAGCATCTTGACGTCCACACCCAGACAGCGCAAAAAACGTCCCAGACCCTGCAGCATGTTGTCACAGACCACTCGCAGCTCTGGTGGTGTGATGGTGGGCCCTTCATACTCTGAATTCACCTTTAAACAGTCATCCATGGAGTGTGGCTCATTTGTCTTCTGCCGAGCCTGAAGATTGAAACACACTCCAAAATCATTGGTGAAGATGAAATTACTTGACCTATCTATAACCTAAACTGCTCTAAGGATTGTGATCAACTATGATGCATCAAGAGACTGAAGAAAATTTTGAGCAGGACATACAGTATTATGAGTGGTCACAAAACTCAATTTTTTTTCCATGGGATCTTTAAAGAAAATTATAAATTATACGTAAAATATCCAGTGGCTTTAAATGACAGATTATAAAAAAAAGGGAAAATTATTATATATCATCCAATGATACACAAAGTGACTAATGACATAAAAACCCCACAAAAATAAACCGTTTTGAACATTTGCCACATTTTTGGTTAGATGTCTTAATTTTTTCACCATAAAAACTCCACATGTTCTCATCAGCTACTTTTATATTGAATTTTATGACAGTAACTATGACAACAGAGCAATTTTCTGGACTACAGACTCATAAAAAGCACAGTCAGAGACTATCAGACTAGTGAACTTACCTCTCTTCTTTTAGACTGCTTGTTCTTCTCTTTGGGTTTCTTTTCCTCACGGCTCTTGGCCGGTTGGGCTGAGAGAATGGAACGGAAGTCCTCTGGCAAACCAAATGCCTTCGGGTCCCGAGAGAGGACGAGGTAGACGTCTAGTAGGCAGTACGCATCAGTGGCTGAAAACAGTCACAAAAAGAGAATGAGACAAGAACCTGGTACCGTGCCACCACTCATGAATTGTGTGTTACCTGCATAGCGGAGTTGGCTGGTCCGGAGTGGCCGGCGTTCCCAGTTGGAGAGTTGCTCGGTTTTGTTCAGTGGTTTTCCTAATACCTGCTGTACTAGCAAACTCAGGCCCTTCTCTGCTGGTCCCTCACTCACTTCCACTGACCGACACCCTTTGTTGCCTAACCAGCACCGTTGAAGCTGGGGACAGAGATAAGTTGTATAAAGAATCAACATGGGTTTTAAAATCAGAATATGATTAGGAATATCCAATCAGCAATGGTTAGCTAGGGGGTACTTTATAGCAGCACCTCCTGATGGACATGAAGCAGGTCCAGAACTCCTTCCATTTTCATTGGCTCTTCCCTGAGCTCAGGCCACGTGCTGACCAGACTCCGCAAGTCTCCTGACATCCCATAACCTAGATACACACATACAGCTAGCAATGCTTTCCAAAGATGAAGACAGAATTACCATGTCTATCCTGGTAGCCAACCCATAGTTTACTAACACAAGAAATATGAAAAAGTCTGTGGCTTAATTTGCCTTAAGGTTTCCTACCCAGTTTGAGGATGTTCTTGTCCGACAGCAGAGCCCTGATGAAGTTCACTGTGGTGCTGTGGTGGCTAATGGCGTGAGCACAAAGGTCCAACAGAAACACCCGTTCCTGTACGGCCAGCTGGATCAGAGCCACACGCTGAGAGGACACTGTGCCAAAACCAGCTCTCCATTCCATGTCTATTCCCACCACGCAACCAGGCTGAAGAAGAATGAGGAGAGACAGTTACAGAAGACATATAATGCAAAACAGGATCTTCCTTGTTCTTTGGAAATAATTCAGAATCAGAATCAGAATGAGCTTTATAGTGTTGTCAAAAGACCCGGTACTTCAGTACCAAGTCGGTACTAAAAAAGTGAAAATGTCACGGTACCAACTTTTTTAAAGTACCGGGGGTACCGAGTACCCGGTCAACCCGGTTCTTGACGCATAGGGCCGTATGATTTCCGCGACGCAGAAAACGCGGACGGAATCGCGGAACCTAGTTTAAAAACGGAATTTACAGTTTAACACGGAATGTCATGAAATTTGTCAAGGTTCGGATTCAAGTAGGTCATTACACTTAAATCAAATCGCGATATGGACTAGTATCTGTAAATATTAAGCCGCAAAAGTCGATTCAAATATGAATCCCGCAGTGCCGCATGTTCTGCGAGTCTC
>JAFVLL020011030.1:0-13274 GCA_021397915.2 Tor tambroides
TCTCAGTATGGAAAAAAAGGCCGAAACATAGAGAAAAAGATGTGTTTTCATTTTTTTTCCAGATTGACATGGATGTAGCCTAAAGTAAATGCATCTTATTGGTTCATCCATACATGAGTTTCATTTTTTAAAATAATTTTTTGGACTTCGTAACTTAAACAAAACATCATGGGCCCTATCATACACTTCGGCGCAATGCAGGTGTTTTTTTGCTAGTTTCAGCCTGATGCAGTTATCATCTTCATGTCTAGCGCAACGTTGCTTAAATAGCAAATGAACTTGCGCCCATCTGTTCGCCCATGGGCGTGCTGGTCTGAAAACGAAGTGTGTATAAAGGCGCATTGTTGGCACATTGCTTTTTTGAGGCAAATGAAAACGATTGCACCACTGACCAACTAAAACCTAGTCTAAAGTGAATGGCGCAGTATTTTATTTAAAGGGCGCGTTAGTAATTTGCGCCTATAGGCGGGTGCACAATGCGTGTACACTCCGCTTATTACACAAACAGGGATGCGCAGCAGCACACAAACATGCCAAATATTAAAAATTAAAAGATTACAGTGTAAAAGATTATCATGCTCCTGCTCGAGCAGATCCGTTTCCTCTCTGAAGAAGCGTTCAGTCTTTGCTCTTGCAAATTCCACCATGTATAGTGAATCCGCCATGGTGCAAGCACAACTGGCTTTTAAAGGGAATGGGAGATGAAACTCTGTTTGGTTTATTGCACGTTACGCCCAAAACACACCCATGACACATTAAGAGAATAGGTACAACACTTTTGGACCATGCACCTGGTGCACCGTCCGATTTTTTTTTGTCGTTAAACCAGCAAAAGTGGATTCGGACATGCCCTAAGTGCACCTGCGTCATGCGCTTCAGACCGTGCTCAGACCATAACTCAATCATCTCACATTTTTGGATGGTAGCTGTGTTTTGGAACATGGTAGCTGGTCATTCACTGGTACAAACTGTTTATTTGACTAGTCAACCATGTTTCCAAAACCAGCCAGACCACCTGAAGCTGGTTGTATAAGCTAGTAGCAGCTTTTTTGCTGGTCCAAGATGGTCTACCAGCTACCACATTCCAAAACACAGTTACCATCTCAAGCTGGATTTTCCAGCAGGGTAAACTAATTTTAAATGGAGTGATGATGGCAGAAGGATGAATTTCAAATTTACATTTGGTGTAAGCACATTTCTTGTGGCCATTCAGGAAATGAGTCTGATTCCTATACAGTACATCTTGGCAAAAGATTTAATTATTGCACTTAACAGATGGTTGGGAATGAAAGGAACCAACCAAAGCGGCTGATGATGCCAGCATCCACATGCCAGTATTCCTCTGAGCAACGATCCTGAAATGGAGCATGAAAACCAACAATATTTAGAGGAAAAAAGCAATGCTAAGCATATTCAGTTGGTGACATACAAAATGGAGCTAAATGCTAAGTGTTGAAATGCTAATGCTCTTTTTTCATTAAAGAGCTGTTGCAGAGCATAATGCATGACAAAATTTTTAGCTGTGTTGCTTTGTTAAAAAAGATCTTGCAATAATCCGTCTTCTCAAGAGTTGCTAATAGTCTTTCTGTCTGCAATTCATCTGAGACGCTAAACATCACAGCACAAGAAAAATGACTCTTCCTACTATCATTATTTTGAGTAAGCCTACATTTTACCATTAACACAAGTGCATTTCATATTCACCATTTTTCACTTCTTAAATTAACTCAAATTTAGACCCTATAAAGAATGTTTTGTTTCCTAACAAGCGTAGTGCCCAGAGCTGAAGTCTTTCAGCTTCTACGCACTCAGAAAATGGATAATAGTGCTTTACAGTGTGATCATATAAACAGTGATTACTCCTCAATGATGCTTTCGCCAGGAGAAAAAAAATCCATTCGCATACATGTCAAGTCAGACGATAAATAATGCTTTACTGCAAGATATTATAGCTCTCAGAATGGGTGTACATTTAAAGTGGGAAAATTATGTAGAAATATGACTACATACAGTAGTATTCTAGTTTATGCACTGTAACCTGTTTTACAGTAATTTATTAATATTTTATTCACCATGTACTGTAAATTCAACTATTGCAGATATACTCATATGCATGAAAACATAAAAACATTTTTTACCCTAAGATAAATCAAATGAGCAGATACAAAATTTTTAGTTTGAGGAGGGAGACCATATATTATATTTTTATTGCACCTAATCAATCAAACTGCAACTCCATAGGTATAAATTACATGTTAAAATCTAGAAAAATAGAAAAGAGTTATTTTAAATTGCAGTAATATTTCACAAAATTTATGTTTTTGCTGCATTTTTGATCAAATATATGCAGCTTTGGTGAGAGACTTCTTAAAACATTTAATTAATTCTAATTCATGGCCGAGAGAGCTCAACGTGCTGCAGCTTCAGAAAACACATGTAAACAGAAAAAGCATCAGCAAATCAAAAAAACATCTTCATCAGTTTGACAGCAGGTGCTGCAAATGCTCACAACACAACCAAATAAAGAATTTTATTTGCAGCGCGTTTCTTTGTTTGGTTGTGTTGTGACTATTTGCAGTGCATCTCTTTATTTGTTTGTGTTGTGAGCATTTGCAGCACGCGTGTTGTCAAATCGATGAAATTGTTTCCTTAATTTGCAGTTGTTTTTTTTCTAGTTGCAGTGCGTTTCTTTATTTGTGTTGTGAGCATTTGTAGCGCGCGTGTTGTCAAATTGATGAAGTTGTTTTCTCAATTTGCAGGTATTTTTTTTCTATTTGCAGTGCGTTTCTTTATTTGTTTGTGTTGTGAGCATTTGTAGCGCGTATGTTGTCAAATTGATGAAGTTGTTTTCTCAATTTGCAGGTATTTTTTTCTATTTGCAGTGCGTTTATTTGTTTGTGTTGTGAGCATTTGCAGCACGCGTGTTGTCAAATTGATGAAGTTGTTTTCTTAATTTGCCGTTGTTTTTTTCTATTTGCAGTGCGTTTGTTTGTGTTGTGAGCATTTGTAGCACGTGTGTTGTCAAATTGATGTTGTTTTCTTAATTTGCAGGTATTTTTTTCTATTTGCAGTGCATTTCTTTATTTGGTTGTGTTGTGAGGATTTGCAGCGCGTGTGTTGTCAAACTGATGAAGTTGTTTTCTTAATTTGCAGTTGTTTTTTTCTATCTGCAGTGTGTTTCTTTATTTGGTTGTGTTGTGAGGATTTGCAGCGCGTGTGTTGTCAAACTGATGAAGTTGTTTTCTTAATTTGCAGTTGTTTTTTTCTATCTGCAGTGTGTTTCTTTATTTGGTTGTGTTGTGAGGATTTGCAGCGCGTGTGTTGTCAAACTGATGAAGTTGTTTTCTTAATTTGCAGGTGTTTTTTTCTATCTGCAGTGTGTTTCTTTATTTGGTTGTGTTGTGAGGATTTGCAGCGCGTGTGTTGTCAAACTGATGAAGTTGTTTTCTTAATTTGCAGTTGTTTTTTTTCTGTTTGCAGTGCGTTGAGCTCTCTCGGTCACCGTATAATTCAGACATTTTTACAAATGTGTAATATGTGAAACATGGACACTAATGTAAAATATTACCACAATAGAAAATATATTACTCTATTTCGCAAGACATCTATCTTGTTATTTTCTTTATTATCATTTCTATATATAGCCTAACTTATTTGAGTAGGGATACATCTAACCTTGAAGAAAGGCACAGGTGCTACAGCTCTCTACCTTATTTTTATCCCATTTACTGTCAATACTCGTTGAAAACCTCATTATATTGTGCACCGAGTCTGCATTGAGAGGTTAATAAGCAACGTGTGTCTGGGGACAAATCCATCTCAGCAGTGTCCCTGGACAATGTCCAATCTTTCTTTGAATTGATCTCCACCTGTCTTATTGAGATATCTGCATCCGTTTGTGGGTCCGTAACTAATTAAACCCGAATACATGCACAACATACCCACCTGCTCACACAAACACAGCACTGAACAGATGCAAAGCATCCAAGCTGTGAGACTCAGAGATAACATGACACAGAAAGAGTGTGAGGCTACAAACAGCAATTTAGTTTTACAAGGTTGTCATTCCTCCTTTTTTGTCCTTGCCCACTTTGTCAACTGATTATAACTTATTTAAAAGAGTCTCCGGTTTTGGCAGGATGGCTGTTTGCTATAATTTAGATGGACATTATGGGATGACAGTGGTCTGGGTTATATCGCTCACTCCTCATTGCACACCTAGTGTGATTACACCGTACACCACCGTTTAGGCCGACTGCCAGTGTGGGCATTAAGATGTGACATATAGCCATTCCACCCTTGGGATATTCAGTTTGTTACCTTAATAGGGTGCTAGACAAGCCTTACTGACAGCTGAGACATGCTCTACAGCAGTATCTCTCAGAGTCACCTGTGCGGTACAACTTATTCAAGTCCTGGCCATCATAGTATCACATCTCATGAGTCTGTTAAAGGGGGGTTGACTGCTTTTTTACTAGGCTTGATTGTGTTTATGGGGTGCAGTCTAACATGTGTTAATTCTTCGTTTTTAAAAAAACTCATTATTTTTCACATAATTTACCTTTATTCTACACCGCTCTGTCCCTTCTCTTATAAATACACTGATGACTTCCTGGTTTTATGAAGCCCCTCCCTCAGAAATACGCGATGGGCTCAGATTGCTAAACCGTCATTGCGCGTTCAGAAACGTCACGCCCCTCGCCTCGGTGCATGTGCTCCTGTTGTATTGTAAACAATGGCGTCGTCAATATTGCTTATCAGTTTGAGCCCAATTGTAATGCAGAGGATATTAGTGAAGACGATCGTGCAGAACCGGTGCAAGCTCAGCTCTCAATGGTATGTTTTTTTTGTTGTTGTTGTCTCATACTTTTAGATATGCTGTTATTTGTAAATGCTACTGCTTCTGTTAGCTTTTAATATACGGTTTTATCCTGATTAAAGTTTTAATACAGTACGGCAACCGCACGCGTGTCCATGTTTAACGCTTCTCATAGCAATGTGAAAATAAGTGTATAATTTGAACAGTTCATTGTTGGAGCTGAGCTGATGATCTGAATGAGAGAGAGAGAGATGCAGAACAGAGCATGTGCAGAGAGTGTAGGCATTAAACTGCCTTAATTTTAAAAGACGATATTTTAGTTTGAACTGAACTTTCAGTATCGTAAATTTGCAGATATTGTTTATGCTCAACAGCAACACTCTAACTACCGTTAAAAAATGTTTAGAAATCAAAGCAGAATTACATATCTATAAGGGGGTCTCCAAAAATTACAAATGCTTTACTGTAAACCGAAAGTGAATTTCAGTGCGCCGCTTCAGTTTTTAAAGCTGAGAGAGTGCAAGGTAAGATTTAGCTAAACTGTAGCTAAACATGGAATATATTTTACAACAGAAATGTTAAACAACCAACTGTAATATCCAGTGATGCATATTACTCCAAATTTCACTGTTTTGAATTGAAAAAACAGATTGTCATTTATGTGATTCATGTAATTCAGAATTGAATTGATAAGCATTTTTGTGTTTTGTTTTCAACTTATTAAGCATGTAAATAAGATTGAATGGGTGCATATTATTTGCAAACTGATTACTTCTTATTCTTGTTCTTTTACTGTTCTTTCTTTTTTTATTTATTCCCCTAAATCAATTTAAATCCTTTATTTATTTAATTCCTTTATCATTACCATTAGGGTCTATTCTTTAATTACTTCCTTGCCTTTAAGAGAGGTTTCAAATGATATTTTGTCCACTTTGGAAGGTCATACAGACCCATTTCTTTACAAATAATGTTACAACACCTGAGTCAATATTCTGTTGGCCACCAAACTTGGTTGTTTTTGCCAAACTGGATTTAATATGTGGAGATTAGCTTGTATTCTTACGAAATACTTGTGTGGATCAAGTTTATGATTAATACTGGTGCACTGGAGAAAACATAGTGCATTATCATACAGTCAAATCAGATTAGCATTACTGTGCTGTTGCTTGCTCAAATGATGCATCATATATTCAGTTGGGGAGAAAAATTATATGCGCATCAAGACGTCAACTTGATAAATTGTAGGACACTGGAACTGCTTATGTGACGCCCATTTTAAACATGCGGCCAGTGGACAGACAGTCATCTTTACACTTATGAGCTGCAAAAATAAATTAAAAAGACAAGCTACTTTGAAATAATTTATATTGTATAAAGCGCAATAAAAATGTAATATACCAACAGAAAACCAAAATATGTAATATTTGCTATAGCCTTTAGTTTGTGTCTGGTTGACTGGTTTCCCTGGAGCTAAATTACACTGTCATTTCAGCAATTATGATTGATTGCTCTGACAAAATGAACATCCCTGTGATTAGAATTCATAATTGGAGTATTTGGTTTGACATACAGCTGTATTTTTATTTTTGCATGAGTGTTGCCTCACAAAATGCAAACAAGTGCTGGTTTATTTAATGCAGATGGAAATAGATTGAAAATGTGAATTTTGTCGTAATAATTTTCTCAATACAAATTTCAGCAAACCATTTATTTTTCAAGATCACAACTTTTTACAAGGTGCTTATTTAAAAAAATGCTTAACCAATTAAATATATAGAGCAAATAAACTTTCATAATTATTCAAATTTAGAATATTTAGTTTTTTACCTTTTTATTATATATATATATATATATATATATATATATATATATATAAATAAAATACTATAAATATGGAAATTTAGAATATAGATCTTGAGGCAAAACCAGAAGTATAAGCAATAATAAAAGTCATGCTTGCTTCAGCCGTTTATCTAGTTTATTTATGTATGGAACCTGGATGCAATCTAATGCACGGTGAATAACTTGCCTATTTTCTTGTATTATGAGATTGCATGTACTATCAGTCACACCTTGACTCTTCCAATATACAGCTCGGCTACTACATACCTGTCATCTCCAACAGAAAGTGAATAAAAATCTAATTTCCTTCACACTTCAGAAAACTCTATGAAAAGCCTGAAAGAGCTGATACCACATTGTTGAGTTTAGCATTTTGTGCACAATCCCTTTCCTAATACCCCATCTGTCATGCAATAACATCAGCTATTGGGTCCAGAGGCGAAGACTTCCATGTGTCACGCACCGCGTTGCCCTCAAAAGATACCGCATGTCAGCCCAAGGCTGCTGGAACTGGCCAGCCAGATCAAAGGCCCAATAGGTTGTCTGCACATTCCTAACAATATTTGCTTGATAACAGCTGGCAGATTTTCTATATAACAACATAATAAGAAAAAGGTGCTCATAAGGAAACGGTAAGCTCCTCTCCTTTACCAAAGAGTTCTCTTTATGCAAAAGGCAATATTGTAATGATGAAGTAGGTCATGAAAACAAGACACAGATGTTTTGATTTCCTCCATCGCTGGACATGGTGGATCTGAGACTTAATGCCTAATCAAAGAGATCAAAATGTGCACTTATTGATAGAGATGCAGGAAATCATATCTTGTGTGATGGATGCCTGTGTCGTATGAGATTTTGGGTGAGATTTATCACAATATTAAGATCTCTGAACTTTGGGTCAGGGCTACAAGGCAGATGAACTGTTGAAGCCGGTGAATGCTCGCAGTTGTCGCTTTCAGAGGTGATGATTGGAGAGATAATCATGCATCTGTCTCTTTTCTCAATTAATGCTGAAAATAACTTAGTATGAGATGTTAATGAGTGAACACAGGATACCTGTAAGAGACCTCATGCAGGAGGTGGTGTAATTAACAGTTGCTCAAAGTGTAGACAATCCAAGCTGTCTTAAACACACACACACACACATCTGGTTTGCTATCCTTGTGGGGACTCTCCATAGGCGTAATGGTTTTTCTACTGTACAGACCATATATTCTATTGCCCTACACCAACCCTACACCTAAACCTACCCCTTACAGGAATTTTGCATTTTTAGATTTTCAAAAAACTTCATTCTGTGTGATTTATAAGCTTGTTTACCCGTGGGGACCTCAATTTAGGTCTCCACCGTGACACAAGTCCCCATGAGTCTGTGAGTATTCAGGTTTAAGTCCCAACCGGAATATAAAAACAGGCACGCACACACACACACACACACACACACACACACACACACACACACACACACACACACACACACACACACACACACACACAGACACAGACACAGACACAGACACACACACTTGTTCTGCTATCCTTGTGGGGACTCTCATAGGCATAATGTTGTTCTGCTGTACAGACCGTATTTTCTATCGTCCTACACCAACCCTACACCTAAACCTACCCCTTACAGGAAAATTTTCTGCATTTTTACATTTTCAAAAAACTTCATTCTGTGTGATTTATAAGCTTGTTTACCCGTGGGGACCTCAATTTAGGTCCCCACCGTGACACAAGTCCCCAATGAGGCTGTGTGTATTCAGGTCTAAGTCCCCACCAGGATAGAAAAAACAAGTACACACACACACACACACACACACACACACACACACACACAAACACAAAAACAGGACAGCATTAGTGGGCGAAACCAGTTGCAAATTAAAAGTTTAAATTTTTAGACATATATTATGAAGGATGTCAAGTGTACCTGTAGAGTGTTTAATATACATGAAATCAAGAACACTAGTTAAAACAAAAACAAAACTCATTTTTTCCATCGCACATCATTAATACCCTTGTGAAAAAGTACACTTCTAACATACTTAAAAAAGGGCATTTACAGTATAAAAAATACATAAAGACTTAAGTGCAAACTTAATGTATTTTTAGATACTTAAATGCATTTTAATTGCAATTAAATGAAAATATTATAGTTAAAATTTATATTAAACATAATTAGCAAAATTTTAGGATGTTTTTGACTCACTTGAAGGCATTCTAAGAAGTATATCGTAAGTATAATAACTTTGAACATCTTTGAAATATGGTTAAAGTATACTGTCAAATCTACTGACATGCATTTATGGTAAACTAAAGTATACTTTAATGTCATTTTTGTTGTAGCTTGTACAGTATGTCATGTAATGAAGTTGCAATTTAGTACAAATATTAGTAAAATAGTAAAAATCTTAACTTTGAATGTAATATTAATATACAAGTTAAAAGCAATTACTTTACATGTGCTTTATAGTTTAGTCAACACATCAAATTAAGTGTAGCCTACTACAGTACCTAAAAGGATGGCATTACTTTAAAGTAAAACTTCATTCAGTTCAAAGTTTCATTCATTAATATGTAATCAGCCAGTATTGTTTTTTTTAAAAACATAATTTTAATTATTATTTTAACAATTAAGCATATTTCTTTTTCAAAAGGGTATGCAAATGTAACTATATGTGACCCTGGACCACAAAACCAGTCATAAGTGTCAATTTTTTGAATCATCTAAAAAGCTGAATAAATAAGCTTTCCATTGACGGTTTGTTAGGATTGGGCAATATTTGGCCGAGATACAACTATTTGAAAATCTGGAATCTGAGGGTGCAAAAAAATCAAAATACTGAGAAAATCGCCTTTAAAGTTGTCCTAATGATGTTCTTAGCAATGCATATTACGAAAAATTAAGTTTTGAAATATTTGTGGAAGGAAATTTACAAAATATCTTCATGGAACATGATCTTTACTTAATATCCTAATGATTTTTGGCATAAAAGAGAAATCGACAATTTTGACCCATACAATGTATTTTAGGCTATTGCTACAAATTTACCTGTGCTACTTAAGACTGGTTTTATGGTCCAGGGTCACGTATTTCTCTAAATTAAATTAAAGTCAGTTAATCATCAGTGCGTATAATGTGCACTGTTCACAAATGTGTTTGACTGTGCTCAAGGATGGCTAAAACATACTTGCTTTGTACCTGCAACAGTTTATAAATAAGATATAAATGTATACTGCAAAACAGTTCCACGCATGCTTTCATGAGGCTTGTTCTGGCTGCAAGCAGAAACATTTATATTCATTTGTGTCATAAATATCACACAGACTTCCCTCTAATGAATCTTATTAGTACATTAATTGCAGCTGGATCATAGCTAATTATTACAATGATTAGTTGAGCAGGCACAGCTGCAAAACAAAAGCCTGCAGAGGAATTGTGGAAAGACAAAACTAAATCTGCAAACCCTTTGAGCTGTTGCTCAGAAAAAACATACTAACATATGTATTTTTCTACAGTAAATAGCCTACTTACTGCATTTGTCTAAATGTGCTGTAGCCTATAAAGTGAAAAAATTGGTGTAGAAACAAGTTTCACTCAGAAATAGTACAAATACACAGAGATAGTAGAAATACAAACATGGAAACCTTCCAATATAGTTTGGCAAAAAGTGACCTTTGCATAGTAACAGCAGTATACAACTTTTTTAAACAGCAGTATGCTACATTTTTGTCACATAACCATTACAAGAAAAAGTTAAAGAAAAAAGTTTATATAAAGTAGGGTTGTTTTGCATTTTATTCAAAGTTGGCATAAAAATGTGATAACTTCCCCCCCCCAAAAAAATTGGTAAATTGTGACTTCTGCGTACAAAAACATTAATATGCAAAACTTCTTAAACAGTAGTATGTTATATTGTTCTCACATGAACATTATAATAGATTAGGACTGCAAAAATATCGATTTTTCAATTTTAATCAATTCTCATTTTTACAAAACGATATTGATTCTTAAATAAATCCCAAGAATAGATTAGTCAAGCCTGTTTTCAGTAAATGAACGGAACATTATAGCACATCTCCCATCCAATAAATCACAATAAGCTTTGTGCTTTGTTACTTTCGATATGAAACAAAGTCTCAGATTTCAAATTCTGTCCATTTTACCACAGTATTCAAAGAATAAATGCCGTTTTGGTGCTGTTTAATCTGGAGTGACAGATCAAATTGAATTGCAAGCTTGTGAATGAAAATCGAATCAAATCGAATCGTGAAATTTGAAAAAGTGTCACTTTGTATTTTTGAAGTTGTGTGTAAAAATTTGCTTTACTTCCCAATAAATTTTTGTAAATAGTGACTCTTACTAATAGTTGTATGCAAAACTTTGTAAAGCATAGTGTGTTACAATTTTGTCATATAACCATTACAAAAGTTAATGGAAAAATGTTTTCTGAAAAAAAAAAATATATATATATAATTTAGGTTTTTAATCCAAGTTTCTGTAAAAAAGCGCCAACTTTCCAATAAATTTAGCTAAATAGTGACTTTTGCATGCTATATTGTTCACATAACCATTACAAGACAAGTTAAGGAAAAATGTTCTCTGAAAAAAGTGTCACTTTTTTAATCCAGGTTTTTGTGTAAAAATGTGTTGAGTGACTTTTGCATATTAATGATATTATGCAAAACTTTTTAAACCATAGCATGCTACAATGTTGTCAAATAAGCATTATGAAACAAGTTAAAGAAAAAAGTTCTCTGACAAGTGTGATTTTGCATTTTTAATCCAGGTTTCTGTAAAAATGTGCTAACTTTCCAATAAAATGGTGTTGAAAATTGCAGCTGACATTAATTCGGGTTTATAAGTCACACTGGACATGGAAGGTCAAGTTGAGTGTGTTGCATTGCAAGATAAAGTACCTATATGTAAATTTCTATAAGCAGAATATGTGTATGTATGTACATGTTTAGTATAGAGTACATATTTTGCAGAAAAATTTGAAATATTGCTATTCTCAACATAGCCTTAATTTTAAGACTTTAGGCTACATAACTCATAAGATATATTTAAAATGCTTGAGAACAGAGTGAAACTGCTGTGTAAATGTATTAAATACGTATATATCTAAGAATTCTGAAGTAGCTGAAGATATAAATCATTGGCTTTCTGGAAAAATCCTCCAATCCTGGCTGGAAAGAAAAGCAAAGAAAACACAGTTGTGCGGTTCAAAGACTGTACTGTTTCAGTTGAAGCACTTTTCACACCAGCCTTCTGTCTGACTGTCACTCGCTGAGATACGAGACACCTGTGTTTTATAAAGGAGATGAGAAACATGTAGCGGACATGCACACAAATGCCTCACACATTTTAAATCAACAAGGCCCCATAGTGTGTTCAGACATGAGAAAGGGCCACGGAGAAGAACACGTGAGATACAACACATGGCTAAGTTTCTTTCCAGGGTGGACTGCTTCTGGCTGTCAACAGAATAGTGTGTGTGGAGGAGGGGCGAAACACACGTCCCACATGTGAATGTGAATATTTACATTACATAGTTGTGCAGTGAGACCAAAAGAACAGATATGAATGACACATCTAATACACAAGGTTAAACTTCTAACTACCTTCACATATTTTTCAGAAGCAAATTGCGAAGGCATCTTGGTTGCTCAATGTAAAGGGAAAATTGTAAGTTTGATCACTTAAGCAGCACAATATAAGGTATCATTCATGTCTGCAGCACAAACAAGGTTTAATACTTGTAGTAAAAGATCTGAACAACCCCTGATGTAAAGTATGAGCAATAACAACAATTAACTGTATGCTACTGTGTACACTAGTATTGGTTAGTTATGAAGAGAACTGCAATTGCATTTCTGGTTTTTGTGCAACAAGACATAAAAGTGACAGAACAACCTGAAAACTAAATATTGAAAAAGTTACTAGAATGAATATACTGGTAAATATACACAACAACCATTCAAAAGTTTGGGTTTAGTAAGTTTTTTTTTAAAATGATTTTGGAAAAAAGTATTACTGTTTAAAATAACTCTTTTGTATTTTATTATATATTTTAAATTGTAATTTTTTCCTGTGACGGTAAAGCTGAATTTGGTGCTTAAGAACACTCTGATTAATATTTTTGTGGAAATAATACTCAGGATTCTTTGATAAATAGAAAGTAAAAGATATATACATTTATAATAATAATAATAATAATAATACTTACTGACCCAACATTTTGGAATGATAGTGTAAGTCTGTAACATGCATTAAATACCATAAACTGAAAACCAACAATTGTTTACAGCATTTATTAATATAGGTTCATGTAACTTTGTACATCCGATCCGCTCCAGTTTGCATACCGTCCAAACCGCTCTACGGACTATGCAATTTCCTCCACCCTCCACCTGGCTCTTACCCACCTAGAAAATAAAAACTTCTATGTTAGAATGCTGTTCATTGACTTCAGCTCAACATTCAACAAAATAATCCCACAACAACTTATCAACAAACTAAACCTGCTGGGCCTTAACACCTCCCTCTGTAATTGGATCCTGGACTTTCTAACCGGAAGACCTCAGTCAGTCCGTGTCGGCCACAACA
>JAFVLL020011032.1:0-20948 GCA_021397915.2 Tor tambroides
AAAAGCCTCTCTCCCTGTAGGTGGGTGTGATTGATTCCTGGAGATTGGCCAGAGAGTATTAATGACCCTGTTCTTCAAGCTAAATTTAGATCTAGCGTTCACCACTCACAGAGGATGATGTAGACCCTCTAAAACACACACACACACACACACACAAATACAAGAGCTAAGAAGCTGCAAAGGCAAGAGAACAGTGAAGAGATGGACAGGGGAAATGAAATGTTAGTAGATTCTCTTGTAGCCAGAGGCCAACAGAGAGAGAAAATATATAGTGCAAAGTAGAAGCAGGACACTCTTTAAACTTTCTTAAGGGCTGTCCAAAATTTGAAAGTGAAACCTTCTTAGTTGTTTGCCAATGAGTTATATAAGCTGAATCCATTAATAAAAGTCTCTATCATTTTTTTTCAACAAATCATATTAACTAGCATTTGCAAAAATAATACCTTAATTCAAACCTCAAAACTAGGTTATACAGCTTTACGACTTTGCTGTAAGAGACTGTAAAATGTCTTATGACTGTATCTCTCCTATCAAACATGCTTTGTGTTTAAGATGAATAGATGAAGACATAATCGATGTCTGAAAGAGAGAGAAGCACACTGGGTATTGTGAATGAAACAGGATATTGCTACCCATGGGGAGCAACAAAAGACATTCTAAACATCAAATCAATCAACATTTAAACATTTGGTGAGACTGTGAACTGCTTATGATGCTGCGTCTGATACTCAATGAGAAGTCTCAAATTCACACAAGTTATTATGGCTGTTGAATAAATGTTTTGATACAAGGTGTCCTATTAAAACACATGGCCCCGTGAGGGAAGACTAGACTAGCGATTGCAATGCATTAGTCCAGAACACTTCAGTCAGGTTTTCAAAGAAAAAGCAGAAATGAAACATACATAAGCTCATTTGCACTTAATGTAAGGAGGAGTGGAAAGAGGATTATGTAAGTAGAGGATATTGAGATGTGCTAATATTTTAGACTCCCCAAATGGCATTCACTGTTCAAGATATATCTATCCAGTCCATTAAAGCTAATAAAGGAGTTAGTTAAAAAGCTACTTTAAAATGATAAAACTAGTCAATGGCAATATTCAAAATTTCATTGGAGTCATATATCTCTAGGGTTCTGATTGAATCTCAATTAGGTTGACAGCATCATAAGATACTTAATGGGTTATATATATTTTTAAAAAGCTACTAAAGTACATTTTTTAAAGCTAAAAAATATTTTATAATAAAGCCATATATATGGGTTTTTGAATGAATGAACAATCTTAACTACAGCACCAAATTGAAAAAATGGGCTCAAAATCAGTAATGAACAGCAGCCTGAAATGACTTGATTCACTAGAATGAATCAGACTTTCCTACTCTACTCTAGAGATAATAATTTAAGAGAATATGGACGCTCAACAGTAAAGCTGCCTACACAAAATGTGGCATTAAAAAACACCACTACTTGTTGGAAAAAGTAACTGGTTACTAGACAAACTACACTATTTTAAAAACACTGCCATGCTACTAAAAATGTGGTTAGTAGTGTTGCTTTGGTACGTTTCTCCCCAACACTGGAATGTGCACACAGACAAAACCTCATGCTTTTTGGCAGGATGATCTACTCTGACTTCAACAAGGTCATGGCGCAATGCACTCACAATAAAGATGCGTAATATTTAGCTTTTAATTTAACAAATGGAGAGTCAACTCCCACTGAGAGACTTTACTATGCCTTTTCCCCTGTGTTTCCTTCTAACGCTACAGCAAAATCAACTGCTCTTTCAATATCTTATCTGTCCAAGGACACCATATAGCACACACACAGTCAAGAATTCCAACACTGGAGCGATTCCCAGGGCATAGTGCCGATAAGCCAGCCATTAAACAGATGGAAAAGAAGGAGGGGGGAAAAAAGAAGAGAAGGTGAGTACGAAAGACAGAGGGAGAGACAAATGGGGAGATGGAAGAGATAGATGGAAACTGATGGAGGGAGGGGATAAATGAGAGGGAGAAAGAGGGAAAGGAATAAATGAAGAAACGATAACAGAAGATAGAGAAGCAGGTATAAGAACAGAATGTCCTTAAGTTTTGGAAGTGAAAAAAACATTCTGTTCCGGCCGCTGAGGATTTAAGTGAGTTTTGAATTTGCCTCTTTGTTTTTCACATTTGGCATTGAAGAAAATGATTAGCCGCTCTTAAATTAGCAATAATGACTTGTGAATAAGCTGAAAGGTTGTCTGTGGACAACAGGCTATATGTTAATCCAACCAGCTCCATCAGTTGGTGAAGACAGGAAATTAAAACAAAGTATGAATGTGAATTAAAAAAAGCATACAAGCATTGAAACGTGAAAAAGCAAGATAGAGAAAGAGAGAAAAAAAGAAGTCATGTCACTTTTGAGTGCTTACAAATTGTTGCTGACCCCTCTCAACGAGCCAGAGGGTGAATCAAAAGCCAGAACATTAGCGAGCTTGTGCACTGACCCATAATACCTCAGCCTCTTCCAGATTCTAGAGAATTCCATCAAGGACAAAGCCTCTGTGTGAAGCCAGCAGCACTACTCAGCTCTTCCCTCTGCCCATGAGTCAGCATGCTGCCTGGACAAGAAACATCCTTCAACACAACCTAAGAAATGCCAACTTGCTGCACTATCTGTTCTTTCCTTTATCCTGTTCTCTTCCCTCTAAACTACTAATGCTCCTTTATTCCTTTAGGATTATATTAAAGAGATAAATTACAATTCTGTCATTCTTTGCTCACCCTCATGTCATTGTGATCTTGTATGACATTACTTATATGTGGAACAAAAAAGGAGATGCTTAGCAGACTGTATATGCTGCTCTGTTCAATATATTTAAAGTGGATGGGGACCAAGGTCTATTAAGTTCTAAAAATCACAATAAAAGCATCACTAAATGACTTGTATGCACTATATTCCAACTCTAAGCCATCTGATAGTTTGTCTGAGGAACAGACTGAAATTAAATTAACTGAAAATACTGCTTGACAGCAGTTCACTTTCATTGTATAGATAAAAACAACTTCCACACTGTGCTATAAATACCTTTTTTTGTGTGTTACCCAGCAGAAAAAAACTGTACTTGTTTGGAACATCATGACAGTGAGTAAACGATTTCATTAATGGGTTGAACTCTTGATTTAAGCTGTAAAAAAAGACAAACTAAATAAAAGAACACAACCAGCTGTATTGGTGTAAACAATCTGCCGATAAGCTGATGCTTGTTGGTTAAATTGTGTTGAACATACACCCCCTTTTTTTGGCACTTTTGTAATCTCCTCCAGCTGTGATCTCTTCAACTGCACCCTATTAGAAACAAAATAAACCAAAAAGAGAAAACAAAATGAGTTTTCTGCCTCTGGAAAAGAACAGTTAGGCACAGCCAAAGGCTGCATGAATCCAACAACCCTCCACTGAGATGTACTATGTCTCGCCTGTAGCAGACAGGGGTTAAGTGCGTATTTCAAGGACATGACTGTATCGCTCCCAGACACGAGACGTGTCCCAGTGGGACAGGAATATTTCTACGGTTAAACGGTTGATTTTAGCACCGAACACCTCCAAAAACACACTCTCAGACTCAATGCCACCTGATGATACCCTCGCACACCACTTATATGGCATTTCAGCCAATGCAAATTACTGTGAGTGACAATCTCCCGATTGTCTTGACCTTTACTGCGCTCGTCCTCCTGCCATATCGCATTAGACGGCGTGTCTGCATCAGAGCAGTACGTGGGGCGGAACATATGGACACCGCTGTGTATAATATCATTACCGTCTCCATCAGTCCACACCGACGGTCCTCTAACACCTCATACGCACACCGTGTGAAGGACTAATGGAGATGGATGCGATTAGGATGGGAAAATGAGAAGAGGAGTAACACTATGCAGTTTATATACGTAATGGACAAAGACAGATAAGGAAGAAGACACTGATTAGTTTACAGTTTTAAGCCCGTTCTTTAAAAACTTTCACTTGCCATTTCACTTCTCACTTTCTACAGTCTACCTCATCTAGCATTAATTTGGGGACATACATACATTAGCAGAACAAAATAACATTAGTAACATCACAGTTTGAGTTTGCATAAAAACACCTGGTCTAAGTATGATAAGTTCATTGTGACATTTGGCCCTCATACCATAATTTATGGATGGATGGCTAAATGGATTGATGGATGAATGAACTGATAATGCTCTTCATAAGAACTGAAACATTCTTATTTTATGTATTATTTCATTTTGATATCACGTAATATCAACCAAAGACAGTATATATATATATATATATATATATACACATACATACCAAGAGGGTACATTTGTATTTGTATGAATTGTAGAAACTGCTATGGCGGCTCCATGGTGGCTCTAGGAATGCAAGTCCTGCCTTCTAAATAAAGGAGCCAATCACCAACTGGTAAAGTGATTGCATCACTGCAGCTGCTGTTCAAAGCTCTGTTTTACAGAAACCTTAGAATCACATCTAGAACTGCACATACACATTTGCAAACCAACCTGAAAAATACAGTTTTTAATGCTATTTGAGCATAAGAAACAACATTTATGAGTTCATTCTATTGCTGATTCGAAATATGTTACTTAAATGTGAGTTTGGCCAGCAGTTTTTGAGATTTCAGTATTTCCCCATTTAAAACACGAGTTGGTCTTCCATGCACGAAATAGCTTTTCGCAAATATGGCAGTCAAGAGAACTGCCTTTGTATCTAGACACATAATCAGGATTCTCAACAGTAAGGATTTTTCTGCTGTTTTTTTATTAAAGAAAAAGAAAATCTGAAACAAGCTGTAAATTATAAAACTAAAATATCACTCCATAAATGATAAACTATACAGCAATAATGTAATGCAACTTGTTCTGAAAAACGATGGCAAAAACATTATCAACTGGTTTGTGGCTTTCAACACATTCTTACTGATGCTTCCAAGATTATCACAAGTCATCTTTACAACTTTTTCAAAATCACATGTTAGATGATATTATCAAATAAGGGGACTTTGCAACAACAATTCAGAATATATCAAAGAAAACCAAATGTCTATGTTTACAATCCATAATATAAAATAACACAGCAATGGCCTGAAAGGGCAAGTGATTATTCCACCAACTGTCCTGAAACACTCTCACACTGGCCCCAGGCCAGCGGGCCATCCTTATTGTTGAGCCCTGATTGTACATGTTGAATCCTGAACAGTCATACTGTCTGAATTCTGTCCCCATCTGACTGACTGGATCCAGCTTTGGCGTCAATGAAAACCTTCCAATCTCCCTTTCTGATAGCCCAGTCTGCGTGGATGTGAGTATTATGTAAATGCTGTTGTGTTGTGTACGATGCCACAAGAGCCCTGAGCTAAAGCTGACGGGCTAGAGAATGAGAGAAGAAGAGAGATATGGGTGCACAACCCCCACCAGCCTCCTCTGCTTCTAATTCTCTTCCCTTTTCTCTCTCATTATCTCTCTCTACATTGCATGCTGTCACTTCCTCCTGCTATACATTCATTCTGTTCTCTTGAATACATGTGTAGCATGTCCCCTGTTTATGTTCTGACCTTCATCCTCAATGCCTGTCCTCCAAGGATATCAGCTTTTTGACTCTAAGCCATCTGACACACACACACACACACGCACACACATACAGTCTCTGTTCTCCAGAGCAATGTGTCTGCTGGCTTTAAAAGCACCGCCACACCCCTTCAGTGCTCTGACTTCCTAAAGCTCCTCCAGGCTTTGTTCATAAACATCAGTGTGACAGTTTGATTGGCGATACAAAACACAGCTGTTTACTATACCCACAGGATACAGAGTCAGAATATAAAATGTTTTTAATGATTCAGGAATGCATCTACTTCTGATGAAGTACAAAAAAAAAAAATCACATCTAAATAAACAGTGGCACAATGAACAAAGACTTGCACAGACATATGGTGCAGTCCAAACGTCTTGGACTATTTTGAAAAGCTGTGATTCAAAATCTATTTTTAACCTGGAAATAAACAAAGTTGCAAGGAAAGAAAAAAAAAGAATCATCATTACATAACCTGATTAAGAAATATTGAAAATGCTGTATTTCTAGGCAATCAAATAAGCAAATCTGTGAAATTTGTGAACTCCTTTTATTGAAGCTTAAGATGTTATATAATCTTAAATTATGTTAGACAGCATGATCATCAGGTTTTACACAACCAAATACATTTTTAATTAGAAAAATGCAAAAACAAAACATTTTCACTTGTAGTCCCAGATATCTGAACACCACTTTATTTATTTATTTTTTAAATCACCTCAACATTATGTCAATAATCTTAGCTTTCCAAAATTCCCTGGTAAAGGAAGCTGACACGGTATCCTTCACAAACAGTAAGACACAATTCTACTCACGCTGATTTTACAATGTTTATAAAAGCAGTATTTACTAGCAAAGCTTTCACACTCACCTGCACCATTAACTCTTCAATACAGAGGGCACAAGGGTGAGATGAGCTTTTGTTCAAACACACACACATACTCATTGAGCACAGTGTGCAACTTTGGGAAGTGCATTAAAAATGTATGGTTCTGCAGCAACTGTGTAACAGAGTAAAACACCAGCTGAGACTGACAGGAAGACTCCTGTGTTCTTTTGGTGTGCCTGTGCATGGGTGAAAGTACATCTGATGGGGACAATAAGATCTGAACACACAGAGCAATTCTATGAAAGTGAGTTCAAATATTTAATAATACAGAATAAATGTCCAGATGTGTTAGTGAAAGGGAATTTTTAAGCCAGTTCTCCTAAGGCAAACATCACTGACAGACTACTATTGCTTATACTTAGAACTAGAGATCTGAACCACTAAACCTAAGTATTCCAGCATACAGAACGACAGATAGATCATTACAATATGAATGACAGACAGAACGACAAAGAGAATCACAGAGACAATGACAGACGGACATATAGGCTGAACAACAGACAGACTGATAAATAGAACAATAGATATTACAATACATAAAACAAATGATAAACTGATTGACAGAATGATAGATAGGTACAGATAGGTAGATGCATATACACATACATACATAAATGATATAGAGAAACAGAGAAAGAGAGAGCTCAGTATAGATTCTTGTTAAACAACTGTTCAGTTGGGCTGGTCCTTGTTTATGTGTGTCTGTTTGTGTGGGTGTTTGCCCTGTCATAGGAGGCCACTGCTCGCCAAACATGGCCAAAGAAGCAGCATGTGGGAGGTTGCAGAAAAAGCAACACTTGGACCAGAAACCCTGTTTAAACTGTGACACACACACACAATGCCACCCACATCACACTTTCTATCACAAGTGACAAGATTCAGAATACTGAAATAACTGCCCTTCTGTCTCGATTCAGTCCTTTCGCTCTTTCCCATCTTCCATCTCTCTATCTTCCCTGTACATTTGACATCACAGCCTAATCGGCATTCCGAACTAATCAGATGTAAACACACAAACATCCCTGTGGCTATGAATGTCCCAAATCGCACAGGTTCAGCATGAGTGTGTATGTATGTGCACATCTGAGCGAGACATGCCAGCCGTGTGCCTCAATGAGCATTAAGAAAACGGTGACTCATCATACCACACATTACACGTGTACCTCTCTCTCTCTCTTTCTGTCTCTCTATAGGGTCTCTGTATGATGTCATGACAGCAGTAGAGCAGTGCTCTCAGCATAGGACAGGAACTAACATCAGAGTCACTTACGTCTATAATGCGTGTGTGTGTGACGTGGGGGAAGGGAGGCATGGTATTGCGTCTGCACTGATTGCGCTGTGTACTTCATGGACTAACAGCACAACAAATCAAAAACCACATTCTAAAGGCAGCAATGTGTAGCAATAGATATCAGTCTAATGCAATCATGCAAATAAAAGCATTTATACTGGTGGTAAAATAGCACAGCTGCTGGAGCCAATTATGTTATTTGGTCAACTCTCTTCTTTTTATTTTGCCTTCTTTGTGTAAATTTAGTGAGATACAGCAAGTGTAAAGGCGGTTAATGCTTGGGATTTAAAGTGTGTGATATTGTGAATTAACACACAGACTCAGCCATAAATATATGGCTTGGATGCAGATCCTGTGTCTTCTTTGCTGTATGAAAAAAATGCAGATCTTACCAAACTATCAATGGTTCATAACACCATGATGGGGCAAGTAAGATTTCAAGGAGCCTAAGAGAAAGCATTCATAATGCTGGTTCAGAAACACCTCAGGCTATAGCAATATCTTCTCCTAGAAAATCAAAAAAGCCTATAGTATCTACATCAACAATTAAATCAAATCCATAGTGGTAGTGTATTAGTTTGTAGCATGCTAAGCTAGCAGACTAACCAGTTAAGGTGTGGTCACATTTACCATTGTTCAGCAAAATCCAGTCATTTTAATAGGAATCCACAAGACCAGGAATTTCATTTGAGGGCAAAAGATTTTCCAACAAAAAGTGTCCCCATATTTTGCTACTCTTTTCTTATACTGGATATATGGTTATAAATTTATCTGCAGTACAGAGCTGTAAAGAGCTGTTCATTGCTGACAAACGATAGAAGACATTTAGCAGTTTTGTGTCCTACGGTAAATAGTCATCTCATCCAGTGCTCTTGTTTTCTGTATTATACAGTATTTTGTTACTATTATGGTGTAAGAAACCACTGAAAATAATTCAGCATGTCGGTGAACTGTACAGATGAATCAAACTGAATCAAAAACGATTTTAGACCTTTTGCAAATCTGTTTGACTGATTAAATTAAACGAGTCAATTATTTGTGAACCAGGCAATGCTGCTTCTGATTCATGACATATCATTGCTGAAGTATTATCAGGGAAAATGATTTTCTGGTCAGCATACAGTAATCTCCATTGTCAGACAAGGATATATCAATAATGTTTTACTAGGGCACAGTGGTACTTCACTGAGGCTTGTGTCCCAATAAAAAGGGTCTAGCGACACCCCTGGGTCCAATAGGATATATCATATCATGCGGGGGGATAAAATCCTGCACAAACACAAGTACCCAACCACACCGCAGGAGCTTCCCATACATCACTGCCCATTAAAAGAAATTAAATATTCACCATGTCTAATTTTCATGAAACAAAACCATTAAGCAAATAAAAAATGTTGTCATCACCAACACCCTAAACTGTCTTATGTTCCTGTACAGATTTATCTCAGTAAACCAACGTGAACATACACTTCCGACACAAAGAATTGCTGTGAAAGAAAAAGCAGATTAGACATATGGAGCAGAGGCATTAGGATATGAGCGACAAATCCCAAGATGTGAGGATATGATTGTTGAGGAAGCTAGATGACTCTCGGATCATACTGAAAATGACTTGCTTTGATAGCATAGCGATTTCCCTAAATACTGGCACATATTTGAGGAATAAGGTCATGAACTTCCAGTGATCTGTATGCACTTGCTTTCCATTTTCAGTAATCGATGCTGAACAAATTCCAGATTAAGTTTTTTTCCCTCTCTTTCAGTGTTTTCATATGAATATCCTTACTTTCAATTCCTGAGGCAAAAGGGAGTCAAACACAGTTAAGAGCATGATTAAATATGAGGTATATTTAGCTGTTCCAAAAGCCCAATGACGCTGACTGTGGTCTTCCTTTTGCTGAGTAACGGAATGAAAAGCTAAGATAAAGCAAAGGAGAGAGAGAAATAACAGAAATTATAAAACAACGAGTGGGTGGAACAGGCAGAGAAAGGGAGCATGAAAGAGAAGGATATTTCTGTTGTTAGCGCTTGATGTGAGCGGTTCTCAGCCCACAGGAATGCGTGAATGCAGAGAGAAAAATACAGAGTGGTTTGACCTGCACACCCACACTACCTCCCTGTCAAGGTCACACCTGCTACCGCACACTCCAGTACAGTGTGTGTTTGGCTGAAAGCCACTCTTGCCATGAGGTCCATTCAGGGACTTGGATGGTAGTACTTAATGATCAAAGGCCATCTCATGGGTGTTACATTCATCGAATCCCACGACTGCTGATGGGGTTACCAGGATCACAGTCCAGCTGCTAAACCAAACAGCAGGACAATTAGCCCTCGTTTTCTCAAAGGTGGGGCTGTTCTGGCAACTGGCCGATGGTAATCTGTCAGCATAACACTAAATGACAAACTCCAAATGAGTCAGAAGCCCTGCACAGTACCTTACCCAAAAATTTATGGTAAAAAAAAAAAAACGGATGCAGTTATTTCCAGAAATTCATTGTGAAAAATATTGTGAAATTTCAAGCATTTTTACATTTTGATGCCAGTCCCAAAAACGTTTACATAAAAATAAAATTTAAAAAAAAATATTATTATTAATATGCAAAGCTCTTTTGTACGATTGTGTTTTAGTGCCACGTTAAAAAAAAAATCTAAAATTCTGAGATTAAAGTCTTTATTCTCGAAATATTTCCTAATTTCAACTTTATTCTCATAATTTTGACTTTATTCTCAAAATATTCTGACTTTGTGTATTGCGACAACTTTATTCTTGTAATTTTGACTTTATTCTCATAATTTTGACTTTATCCTTAAAATATTTCAACTTTACTCTTGTATTGCTACGACATTATTCTTGTAATTTTGACTTTATTCTCAGTTTGACTTTATTCACGTAATTTTGACTTTTTTCTCAAAATATTACGGCTTTAATCTCGTAATCTTACATTTTTTTATTTTTTCATCATAATTTTGTGATGTAAATTACCACTAAATTAAATGTCTACACATTTGAAAACTACACAGTTGAAAATTGTGAATGTCAGTTAAAAAATTTCTAAACAATTAGCGATTTATCTTTTTTAAAAAAAATCACGAAACATAAAACATACCAATGTATATAATAAGTAACTGAAATAAGAAGAAATTTAATTGTTTCCATTATATGCAATGAAATGTCATGCGCTACAAAGTGCCTTTTCACTATAAATCACTATAAATGATACCTTTTTCCTTAGAAAACCATAGCTTTAACAAGATTTTACTTTGAAAGTACACTGGCTGAACAATGTACATGTTCAGAGTAAAATCCACTGTAACTTATGCTTTTACTTAAAAAAAAAAAAACATATTATTTTCAGTACCCTACAGTACATTTATTGTACCATTAAATTGTTCACCATATTGGGCATGGTAACTTACAGTTAACTAATTAAAATGATTAAGATTTCATTTTTAAAGTTATTATTGTATTATTGTGTACTGTATAAAAATGTAAATTAATCTGCATCACAAATGATTTCAATGATTTTCTGAAGCTATGTAAACACAACCCTGAAGAATGCTGTCCACTTACACACTAGCTGTGATCTAGACACAAAATACCTAATCAGAGCAAATGTGTGTGTGACACAGACATTTGACAGGGGATAAGCTCGGCTGAAGGTGCTGGAGTAGTGCAGAGTGATGGAGGGGTGAAGGGGAAGAGGAAAGTGGTGGGGGCTCTGGGACTGGAAGCCTCTTTGAAGTGATGAAACAGATCAATGAGCCAAAGACAGGCTTTGATGGCGAGAGAGATCAGCTGACAGACAGTTCGGCGGAGCCTCGTTAGCGTGATGAAGTGCAAGCTGGGGTGTGTGATCGCGTGTGTTGTGACTGACTGACAGACTGACGGATGCCACTTCCCTGCACGCATATATTGCACCGAAAACAAAATGCTGAGCTTGTATGTGCATAGGAATGCGGCAATATGTTTGCCAAAGAGCCAATGAAGCACAATATTCCGCCGTTTGTGTGTAATTACAGAGCGGGTAGGTGACCTCAAAGGCACAAGAGACTCACAATTCTGCCGAGTTTACCGTGAGAGAGCGGGAGTCTGTCTCGCCTGGCAACCGCATCCCATAAACTGCACCGCACTTTCTAAACTGCATAGCAACCACTTAGCACAGACAGAAACAAAAATTCACTGCAGTGACGGGGGGAGGAGGAGGTAAAGGAAAGAAACAGAAGGCGTACGGAGGAGCGAAGCGAGCAGGTGCAAACCAGACAGAGGAACGTCAGAAACAATGGACAAGACCTGAATATTTGGCTCTATGTGAACAATCTGCACTGTTTATCTTGTTAAACTGGTGTCAGGTCTCTGCAATTTGCTATTGTGTTATTTGTTATTGCCTTTTTGCCTTAATGGAAAGGGAATGTGTCTGAACTTTGAGAGACATCGCAAACAAAGGCATTGTTTTCTGAAAGTGAAGACAATATTGAATCCTTTGGCAACTTTTCCATTACCCTTTCCTTGAAAGTGGTGACTCACAAGTGCCCTTACATGAGGGTGTTAGCCTGCTCCAGTTCAGCCCTTCTTTTTGTCCTGCATCCTGTCTGTCGGGCCGACGCTCCTAGACTGTACCAGGAGGCTAATTTACTGTAAATTATTTAATAGCTTCTCTGCAAACGTCACAAAGACCATATTTCTATGACGACCAGGTACTGGCACACGCAAGGCCTTTTTCATGTCTCTGTCTTTAAGAGGTTTTCTCATGCAAGCCTCAGGGGAAACGGACTGCGATATACAGTATGCCGTGCTTATTAGATAAGAGCAATAAAAGAGGAGCATTTCAGATGGGCCGATTCAGTTTCTACTGCACAGAAAATAAAAAGCGCAAGTATTGTCGGAGCTTTTTTTTAAGAGGTTAGCATAAAAATGAGCTGATAGACTTGAAATTCCCAGGGCCAGGACGGGGTGAACTGAAGTGAACCTCATGCAGACAGGGCGCGTTGAGATGCAGAAATGCCGGATTAATGCGGGTGTAGCATTATAGCGATGTGAGTGGTCCTTGAGAGCTGAGGGAGGGCATAATTAGGTTGGGCTGGAGAAGTCAAGTTGAAACAATGTCCCGAAACAATGCAAAGCCAGCACACTGTCCCCTAAAATCACTGAAGAATGGCTGAGGAGTTTGTAAAAGAGCAAACAAGGTAAGATATAAATAACCAAATTACGAATTACACACTGCATTTTTATAAGTACAAAATAAATATATAATAATGCATCCCATTTGAAACACCTAATTCACTGCGTTCAACTATATGTATATTCTACATCAAACATATAGAAGAAAAAAATATAAATGTAATAAAGTTTTGAAAAATCTTATAATAAATAAAACTAAACCAGTAGAAGGTGCTTTAAAAGAGCACCTTCTTCAATATTTAAAAAAAAAATATCAAAGATTTTTCTGCTTCTTAGAGAGGGTTTTTAGCATGCTGACAGTATGACAGTAAAAACGGTAACTGTTACTGTCAACATGCAAAAACCCTCTCCGAGTACTTGCGTCACTAAATGCATCCCATTTAAAGCTCCGCCGACACAGCCAACAAATTCACCGCCTTCAACAATAAATTTCAAGACAATTACTGTCAGAATACAAATGTACAAATGTCTCTCGCTATGAGCATCGCATTAAGACGATTTGTCAAGTTAAAAACTTCTTTCAACTTTAAAAAATGCATCTTAAGACCTCTGAGTTCAGTTCTGTTGCATTCCATCTAGGTGTTAAGAACCCCGTCTCATGACATCTGGTCTATGTGAACAAGCCTTTAAAATGCACAATTTTACAGGGCGAACCATAACCAGCCGATTTTAAAGTTATATATTTTGCACATTCCTAATGTGGATACTGTGGAAAAATAAGAACGTACAATAACTTCTCAAAAACCACCAGGCACTGTAGGTTCTTCCCTGTACCGTTCTATCCCTAATGCAATGAGGTTTGAGTGCCTAGTGAATCTGATCAGATTTGTCTGAATTGGTGGCCCTTCCTGCAGTTACAGAGTACAGTAAGTTATACAGTCACACACTCAATCATAGATGGCTACTGCTGTGCCATTATGGACTTAAACTCCATTGCTTGAGCCGATCACAGCACACAAGTGTGCACACACATACACACACACACACACACTGCTGCCAAGCTCTCCAGATGATGAGCCTCGCTTCTGTGGATTACGTAAGAAGTGGCATAGGCGTCCTCGGGCAATGTCTGTGTGTGTGTATATATGTGTGTGTGTGTGTGTGTGTGTGTGTGTGTGTGTGTGTGTGTGTGTGTGTGTGTGTGTTTGTGTGTATGTGTGTGTGTGTGCGTTAGGCTTAGCTCTACATCCCTGACACTCAAAGCAAAACAAGTCACAAGCACTAACACACATAAATAACCACCACAGCCATGTCACAGCCAGTATATTTCATATCTCATGTGGAATCGTACTATGGGACGCATCACCAGTTTCAGCATTCTCAGCAACGGTGTAGCATCACTACTGCTGATCATTAGAGACAAGAAGAGGTAACTTTGAAGTTGATGTGTACATGTTGATAATGTGTGTGTGTGTGTGTGTGTGTGTGTGTGTGTGTGTGTGTGTGTGTGTGTGTTACTCTTCAATATCAATTTTCCAATGGTCAATGGATGTTTCCAGCTGTGTCCATAAGCTGAAAAATGCTGCCTTCTCAGGCAATATACTATGGAAGTCAGTTTTCACCTCAGAGTAAAAAACAAATTAAAAGGTTGTTGAGATTTCATTTCTCATAATTTCAACTTTATTAGCCCAACTGAGACTTTACATTGCCATTCAAACGTTTGTTGTCAGTAAGATTTTTTGAAAGATTGTTTTTGAAAGACATCACCAAATTACAATAACTATTTTCATATATTTTAAAATTTAACTGATTCCTTTGATGGTAAAGACTTTTTCAGCATTTTCAGCAGCCATTACTCCAGTCTTCTGTGTCACTTGATGCTTCAGAAATCATGCTACATGTTGATTTGTGGTCAAGAAACTTTTTTTCTATTATCAGTGTTAAAGCAGTTGCGCTGATTAATATTTTTGTTAAACTTGTGATACATTTTTTCAGCATTTTTGATGAATATAAGTCTTTACTATCACATTCATCAATTTAATGCATCCTTGCTTAATAACAGTATTCATTTCTTAAAATAAATTCCAAATTTATTTCTTGCAATTGTTAATTTATCTTATTTAACTTTCTTATTTAACCTTCTTAACTTTTTACTCTGAGATGGAAATGGACTTACATAGTATACAGATATCTGCATTACATACTACCTAATAAAATGAGACCATCTGGTTGATTTTTGAAGGAAGCAGAGATGTGTCCCTCACAGCCTATGACATCCCACAACCCTGTGCCTGCAGTTCAGTGGTTGGTTGAAAACATAAGAATAGTGTCTGAACGAATGGTCCACAGGAATAATTCATTTAGAAATTTCATTTTTTTCCCCCATTTTTTTTTTTGTCAACCTATGACTTCATGTCTGATTTTTCTACATTTGAATTTGTTCTACATCACTAGATGTGATATTATGATGAGATAAGTTATCTTCATAGAAAAACATCGTGTGATTGGGTGCCGAAGCTGCTCTTTTCGTTGGCCCCGAATAAGATAACAAATCGTTACAGATATACTGATATAACAAATCGCGGGACGATTGTTAATAAAGTATAAATCGGACGTTTTGATTAATATCAATTAATCATATCAAATCAACCCTAATTTTAATATTTGAATTCCCTAAAGCTAAAAATTCATAATAAAAGCTTAACCAGAGCTAAAATTCCTTTACATTTATTACAATATCAATTCAACGATAGCATCTAAAACTTTAGATACAATTTTTGCACAGAATATTGAATTAAATGGAATTAATAGGTGGGTTTTATTGTATACCAATGTTCAAAATTTGGGGTCTGTGAGACTTTTTTTAAATGTTGTTAAAATTCTTACGATCACCAAGGCTGAATTTATTTGATCAAAATACAGTAATACTGTGAAATATACTATTACGATTTAAAATAATTCTATCTATATTAATACATTTTAAATTCATTCATTCATTCATTCATGATCCTTTAGAAATCATTCTAATATGTTGATTTGAGGCTCAAGTAACATTTCTTATTATCAATGCTGAAAACAGTTATGCAACAGTTCAAAAGAACAACATTTATTTGAAATATTATAAATGTTAATTCTTAACTGTCACTTTTGATCAATTTAATGCATTCTCACGGAGTAAAAGTATTTTTTCTTTTTTCAAAAAAAAATTGACCCTAAAATTTGAACATTTAAAAGACTTCATTTTTCAAAAGCTGTCAACAGTGTTTCATTGTCAATCGAAACACACGAAAATGTACGTAAACATTTATAAAAGAATATCTACAAATATGATTGAGATAACAATGCAACAAAATACTATGAGATTTGAACCATGTATATCTGACCAGAAATACCAGCATAACCTAAGTCAGTCACAGTTTGGCTAGTCCAGACAAGATTTAACTAACTCTGGCTCTGTACAGTAGCTTAGTAACAGAGACCAAATTCATTGTCACAATCAAAGGTAAGACTTCATTCATACCAACCCATTCAGCTGAATCTTGAGATTCCTTTTGCACTGCCGACAGCTCAGGATGAGATGTGAAGAAAGAAAGAAAGAAAGAAAGAAAGAAAGAAAGAAAGAAAGGACGTTGCACTAATCACAATTTGGAGTCTCTTAGGGAGATTTTCATTTGCCCTCATCTCACGGCAGCCAACATTTATCTGATCACAGTCACTCAAAGAGGCTAAGCATCACCAAACTCCTCAGAGAGCAAAGACGATCGGTTTCTAAAGAGGCTGTTCTCTGAAGAGCCGCCGCATGTATCAACTTCCACCAATATCATTCAACATCTGACAAAGGGCGGTGTCAAGCGAGCTGTTCTTCCGACTTGACTGACAGCAAATTATCCCGTAGTGACGGCAGAAGAAATATTTTCAATTAGAGCTGCGCTCACTGTGAAAAGTAATGTCATGCCTCTGTGTGTACAAATGAATCGGAGAACGTGGAAATTCATTTCAAAATCAAAGGCCATCTATTTGAATACAGAGTGTGAATGGAGATTTTGATTAGACAGGAAGTTCTCTGCCATCTCTGAGGTGGGAACAGACCTTAGTGACTTGTTCGGTATAATTAATATCTGAATTTATGTACTAGGATTCATTCATGAGGGTGATGAGAGAGTCACTGAACTAATGTGATGTGCCTTACTGATCCCAAATCCCAATCCAGTAACAATAAACGTCCTTTTACAAAAGATTTATGACGGGTCTGACTGACAAGCCATGACAGTGGATCAGCTCAGTTAAGCACAACAACTGGCATCACTTTAAAGCAGATGAAGCTTGTTGTGTTGTGGTGCAGCATAATGTAGTCACACTTCAGAAAGGCAAAAGGAACAGTGGGTCATCCATGTCCTAATGAATTTGTTTTTATAGCTTTACAATGCCCTTAAACACACCAGTAGTAACACTTAATAATACAACTGACAAAGAAACTAAATACTTACTTGACAGGTTCACACTGCACCTGAAAGAGAGCAGACATTATTTAATTTCCATTGTGAAAAGGATACAATCGTAAAGCTCCGCTCTGAGTCCCAATAGCAAGGATTTTCTGGACAGGGTCGAATGCCATAGAAGAGGGCTGATAGGGGAAGCCATGGCGCACAGTCTGAGGATCAAATCAGAAGAGAAAAATGATTTAAAAAAACACACACAATGTAAAGCTTAGGGGCATAACCACCACAGAAATTTAAGCCAGCAATTAAACTATTTTACTATTTACTAGGTGAACTTATTTCATTAAGCAACATTTTTATTTTTCATTAAGTTGAAATGCTAAACTTAGTAAAACTGAAATAAAGAAACAGAAAAACTAATAAAAATAATAAAATCACATAAAATGACTAAAACTAAAATATGAAAACTGAAAATATAAAAATAAAAGCGAATTCAAAATATAATAAATATTACTAAAATAACACTGGTTTTACACTGTATTATTATTTACGGTCTAATTTATATCATGATTTGAAGTATAATGGCAAAGCATAGGCCTATGTGTACAGCACAATGGAGTCAAACTTCCCCTCAGGGACAATTCAATATCAGTTTCAACTGAATATATCCAACTATTTTAAATACTCAGCCCTTTGAATTGCTCAAACAATCCTGATGTGCTATAGATAGACAAAAACAACAGGCAGTGAGAACACAGACCTTGCTGCTTTGTATCCAGAAAACAACAATGGCTACAGGTTTACAGCACTGGTCTCTGCTTAACAGCTGTCATCGTCTCAGCTCTGTCTGTGTTTTAAAACCTAGTGGGTGCCTACACTGATAGCACTTCTGAGCATCAAAACGCACCAGTAATGCTGTCTAGCTAGGCAGCTCGCTATGTTTTGAGAGGCAGCCTCTCTGTCTCTGTATGTTTGTTTAGTGGCTAAAGCGGGTTACGTAAGCGGCGCTCGCGGGGACGGGTACCTGTCTGCAAGCAGCAATAGCAACAAGCTTCACTTCATCCGTCCCATCTCTATCGTTTCTCTTTTCATCTTTCCTCTAATTATGAATAAAATATTAAAGTAATCCAGCGTTCGTATGCGTCTATTAAATTTCAACCTGATGAAAAGACCAAAGTCTGTGTAAATCAGTAGCGTAGCCAGAAACGGGACTCGGAAAAGGGTGTGCATCAGAAAAACTGCCACATTTATTGCCAGATTAATCTGCAAAAAAATCCGACTCTGCGTAACTAACGTTAGAGAACAGACTGGACTCATATAGCCTACTCATAACTCAGCCTCGCTACATGCCCCTCCAGATTCTTCTTGTGCTCCTCGATCATCCACAGGATACTACTTATTTTTTTGTGATTGCACACAATCTAAAAAAAATCTAAACATTAAATTAGTTGCATATTACAATGACCAGAGATATAGTGCGGTTGTATTTTTCTTGCGCGCCCCCTAAAATTCCCCCTCACTGACAGAATTTCGTATGAAATGTTTGCGCCAAATTACCGTCATTTTAGATTCCGACTTGTAAAAAGCATTCACGTCCTCGTCCTTTTTATGAGCCATTTTCCGAAGCTTTCTCGCTCTTCAAGACAGCCACCGACAATCACATATAACCTACAACAGCTCTTTAACTGCACTATATTTTCTAGTCAAACGCGCTCAAACCACTAGCCTAATCATTAACTAAACCCCTTTTAGTCAAGTACCATTTATGTTACAATATATTTTAATAAGACTGAATTTGGATTTAACCTGATGACCACAGGTTTAATAAAAAAATACATTTTAAGTTTCTAATTATAACACCGCCATTCATGGTTATTCAAACAACGAACAAATTATAGCTACAGCAAGCAAAAAAGAACATTTAGGCCTACATTATCAAAGAATAATCACTGGCTTGTCTAGCGTGAGTGTAAGCACTCTAAAAAAAAGCTCCAGTTATAATCAGTGATAGGTTACTGTCTGTCTGCAATGTAAAAAACACTTTTTTTGTCTCTGAATTCGCCAGAGTGCAGAATTCAGTCAGTGAGAGCGCGCAATGACCAACACTCCAGAGTTCCAGCAATGAGATGACTCATCTGAACGCCTCTGACTTGCCAAAATCAACAGAATCGTGTGATTGGTTATGATGCGAAACGCTGTAAAAACTCTTGAAAAGAAATGCACCGTGCACAGATCTAAATTTAATGCCGCAACAGACACTTGACTTTTCATTTAATTTTAAATTGTATGTTGCATTTAGTACTGGCCAGAATAAGCTTTTTCACATAGGCGTTTACACACAAATTAAGCTTGTTGTTTAAACGGTAAAATATGTTGTATTAAGAACTGTATTTAACGAAAATAAAGGCAATTATCCTGTAAACATATGGTCGTGTGTAATATAAGTTGAGGATTTATTATCTGTAAGTACTTGTTCATGTATAGGCCTAGTAGTAAAAAGCTAGTATTTTTGCAAACAATTAAACAAGAAAGAAAGAGAAAAAGTAAGAAAAATAAAAAATAAAGAGAGAATTTGCCATTGTTCTACATTCCCGATCACTGCTGCTGTTTCAGGCATCGCCACAGCTCCTTCTTTTAGATGAATATGCACTGTATGTGCACATATCAACTTGATTATTAGCCTATCGCGCTTACTGCATGATGGAGGCGCCCGCGCAATCCCTTGCATTATTTTTCCTGCGGAAAGAACTTTTTCTGATTTATTTATGTACACTCACGATAACACCGAAAGGTTGTGCTTTTGTAAAATAGAGAAAATAAACAAGATGCGCTTTCTGCTGTCTCATGCAGCCTCCATGAAATGGTATGCGTCACAGCAATGAACCGGCTAATTGCCTCACAAAGAAATCCATTGAAAGCTTGAAATGTCTATAAGATCTCTAATTACATAGTTGGAATGAAAAGGTGCATTTCTCTATTCAATGAAACTCAATGAATTGGGTTGCCATTCGTGATTGTATGCTGAAAATGAGGTAAGGAATTGTAAATTTATTCAGATTACTTTTTTAATCTGATAAAATAATGCCCAGCAGACAGTCAACAAACATATGGAGGCTAAAATGACAATTGAGTGGTTATGAACGAATGAATGAAACGCATTTGTCCATGTTTCACTCCGTCTCGAATCGCGCTCACAGAAAGCGCTTGAGAAACAATAGCCATAACAATTTCCATTGTCGGGCCAAAAGCGGGCGTGCTAGTGCGTGCCTGGGTCAGTCACGTTTCCACTGTCACTTCCGGGGCGAAAACCTTGGGCCAAAGCGGGCCAGCTGGGGCTAGAGGAGTGGTTATGAACAAAGGCGGAGTTTCTCCGCATCTGGAGAGCGTCAGCGCCGTGGATCATTTAATGAAGTTAACGGTAACACTTTAGAATACTGTTTCTTACTTACTGCATAACTAATACGGAATTATTGAAGAACTAACAGGTAATTATTCATTAACACTTAACTCACTACTGTTAACTACTAAGGAAGATGTGTTAACTAATCAGTATGTAATACAATTTTATGACTGTGTTAAGTAACAGTTAGCTAATCA
>JAFVLL020011033.1:0-17218 GCA_021397915.2 Tor tambroides
AATCCGGCCCACATCTGGCCCGGGTGAAATCCATGAGGGCCAGATGTGGGCCGGATCTGGGCCGACACTGCTTGCTGTCTGGGTTAGGACTTGGTTTTATGCAGACCAGTCAAGTTCTGCCACACTGACTGAATCAACAATTTTCTTTTTGAACCTTGCCTTATACACAGAGGCATTGTCATGTTAGAATAGAAAAGAGTCCAGTCCAAACTGTTGCTATAATATTAGAAGCACACCATTTCCTAGAATATCATTATATGCTTTAACATTAAGATTTGTACTCATAGAAATTACTAAAGTAGTCAAACCTGTTCATTAGAAGGGGGCGACCCAATACTTTTGGTAATATAGTGTATATTCCAAGTTGAAATGTTACCGAATCCCAAGAAAGACCCAGGTGTAATGTTACTTATAGTCAGCAGAATGTGTTAAAGGGACCATCAAAATAAAGTGAAACCACATTTTTTAGTGATGTGCATCAATCGGAGTGTAAACAGCGAGAGACGTTGTGGCAGGTGAAAAGCTTTTGGTTAACAGTAAATATTACCTCCGTGAAGTTGGCCCCCCACCCAATGCAAAAACATCAGGAAAATAGTCTCAATCATTTGTGCTCTGTTTGTGCTATGAAAAATTTTAGTTTGTGCTGCTTTGTTTTTAGATATTAAAATAATATTTATAGGTCATTCTGAGGTCACTCAGCCCCCCCACATACTCCAAATTCACCCCAAATAGTCTCATTTGTTTGTGCCGTAAATTTTTTTGTTTGTGCTGCTTCGGTTTTTAGATATTAAAATATTATTTAGTGATCATTCTGAGGAGTCTATTCATTTTTCCTTTTTTAACCATGATGAAAAAACTGAAAAAAGAACGGTTGTTTTATTTTTAAATGCTATCCTGAAAACCAAAATTGAAATTAGAACCATACACACAAAATGCTGTCCGAAAAAAGTAAAATATTGAATTCTTTTCAGATTTTTGTTTATGACTTTTTGCACCTTTAATAAACATTTGAAAAATGCACAAATTAATATAAAAAAAATATCAATTTTAACAAGTTTTCTTTGGCCAAATTAGAAGTAATGCTTCTCCCACACGTTCAGTTCTCCCACCTAATCCCAGTGTCTAGCTGTCTCTGTGCTAGATCATTGATAGGAGAAGCTGGGCAATTACTAGTAAATATGTCCAAAACAGGATATTATTATTATTATTATTTTATATAAATAATAAAATCGTTATATAGGCGCATTTCAAGTGTTTATGAGGATTGTGGGAGTATTATCGCGATATGGAGGTGCCCGCACAATCTCTTATATTTTTTTCCTATGGAAAGAACTTAAAATACTAAATTTTTGGATGTGCTTTCTGTCGTCTCATGCAGTCTCCATGAATGGAGCGCATCACAACAATGAACTGGCTCCTGCATTAAGGAAAAACAGCATTTAAATGATAATTTTGCTACAGTTTTTGCTTGGACATGTTAAAGGGGTGGTTGACTTTTTTTAGGCTTGATTGTGTTTATGGGGTGCAATCTAACATGTGTTAATGCATCGTTTTGAGTTGGTCCTCACTGCAGAACACAAGATCCAGGGGGTGAGGTTGGATCCAGATCCAACTCCTCCCACCTTACATATACCTAAACCTACCCATCTCCACCCCCTGATCCCTAAATCCACCCATCTCCACTCCTAAACTTACCATCTCCACCTTCTAGATGTGGATCCAACCCCGCCCCCTGGATCTTTGTTCTGCAGTGAGGAGCTACTGTATAAACGCGCTGATCATTTTTATGAAGCCCCTCCCTCAGAAATACTCAATGGGCTCAGATTGGTCAGCTGGTCCAATGTGTTGTGACTATCTAAAACGCCTCTAGTGTGTTATCTAAATGTCTAGAACGTCTAGCAGTCTAGAATTGCTGCTTTAGAACATTGATTTTGAAACTTGTGAGTCCATTTGAATCGTTAGAAGATAGAATTGCGATTCAAATATGAATAGATTTTTACGTGCACCCCTAGTTTTCTCTTCCTCTTCTCTAAATCGGCACAACATTTGCTGCATGTTCCCGGAGGCGGGGTTTATCTGGGTTTGTGACGTAACGACCTTGGGAAGTAGCTCGTTGTAGTCCCAGAATTTTAAAAGATGATATCTCCCTTGGCATTGAACTTTCAGCGCTGTTTATGCTCAAACAGCAACATTACACACGTGAAATCGCAATCAACCACCTCTTTAAATAGACCCTTTTAGGGCCGACGTCACAGTTACATCACACCGCTAGCTGGAGGCAAAAGAAAGAGAAAACTGGAGGCGGCCCATTCAAACCACCGCAGATTCGGCTACATGAGCTTAAAATATCATCTTGTTGTGATGTTGGGTGCCAGAATCGATGTAGTAGAGGCATCTATTTTAAATTTTAACGCATACCTGCTGCCTCTGCCAGACAAAAAAACCCAACAAAAGCTGTGGTTAAACGCGATAAAACGAGAGGACTGGACAGAAATGATCATCAAAAATGCTTGCGTTTGCAGTGCACTCTTCTTATCAGAAATGTTAAAGTAATGTTATTGTCTTTTGTTGTTATGGGCGCGTCTAAAGATTTCTTATGCGTCTCACCACTATGTTGTGTATGAAATAATGTCTGTGTACATGTGTGTAAAACAACAAACTGACGATTTATATGCTTAATCATTTGTAATTGTATATACATTGTTGTGATTAATTGTGGCTGGAATAATAATGTAACATTAGCTGTAAAAATAGTTGTCTATTGAAATTGAAATATATACATCTTTACGACCAGATAGACACGGTGAGTTTGTCTTTACTATACAGTTTAGATGCGAGTCACTCAACTGAAGGGAATCCTGTCAGATCGTCCATCCTTTGAGTAAAAGCGTGTGCAGGTCGGCCAATCTGGTTTTGTCCGTTAAAGTTAATCTTTTCAAATAACAATCGCGGTCCCGGACAGTGAGTGACCTTACATATGCATGTAAAATCGGAATTTCTCCATTTATTGTTAAAAAAATAAAGTAACAAACTTCATAGCTAGCGTTAGTGAAGCGGTCAGTGGAATCTTTCTGCCTCCAGCTAAGCTCCCCCCACAGAAAAACATCACAATGTTTAATAACAGAAAAATGGTTTATATAGGCAGCGGCTATTTGCACTAAGTGTAAATAGCGATAGATTCTATTTACACTATGTTAAAATAGCAAGATTTTCTGCTATTTATTCTACTTATTGCAAATAGTGGCAGTTATCTGCACCTCAGTATTGTAGTACATTATAAAACAGTATGCAATAATAACATATTGAGTGTAAATTATAGTTTTAATTCAAATTATTAAATGGATGCCATCTTATTGGGACAATAAATCCCTCCCTACACCTACCCTAACCCTACCCGTTACTTTTATTTTCAACTTTTTGATTATTTCCTTCATTTTTATTGAAAATAAATGCCTTTCTGATGCGACATAAGATTTGAAAAGGGAGAAAAAAGTTTGGCAAAAGGCGGGCTCGAACTTGGGTCGATCGCGTCAAAAAGCATGCGCGTCTACACCACTGAAACTGATGCTAAATTAGAGTCTTTTTTTAGCGTTGACTAACCCAATCACATGTTAGTGGGCAGAGTTACTGTAAATAGCCTTTGCCAAAAAGGCGGGCTATTTGCACAGTGTAAATAGATACTCCGTTAAATATATCTAATCAGTTTGGGTAATGCATTTTAATTTTAATTTGCAACTTATAAAGCATTAAAATATGTTTTTAATTGGCATATTAAAACTAGTGTAGAAAATGGCAAATTTAAATTATATAATTGAATTTTCATTTTGCACTAAATTTACACATCTGTTTCTTGCATGAGACACTGCAAGGGACGCAATCACAACAGTCAAAAGTGTCCATGTTTACACAGAAAAAAACTATGGAAAAGCAGCGCAATCCAATAAAAAACCCCCCTGTAATGTATGTATTTCATGTTTGCATCATGGTGACAGGCTGAAAGCTGCTGTTCATTGTTTTCACAGAACATTTAACAGTCTACTGGTGTAATAAAGCTCTTTCTGGCTTCTGAAGGTATGTTTACACACACAGAGAATTTGACTTGGTGACAGGAGCGTCCAGTGCAGAAGAAAGTATGGACATAGTGCAAACTAGTGCAGCAGACATAGGAATTACACTATATAATTACACTATATACTGTATAACACTAATATAAGAAAAACAGAAAGTTAAATAATGTACTATATACAGAAGTAGTGAAGGAGTGGATCACAGATCTACAATGACCTTCATAATAATATTAATCAACTCATCAAAACTGTTGACAAAATTTTCCTAAGAGCAATTCTGAGTATGCTACACACAGGTGAGTGAGCTGTACAAACCACCTGTAGTAACGCACTCATCCCACTATATGTACATTGGACACTTTCTATAATCACTCCTTGCTACAAAGACTCAATAGTAAAATATATGTTTACTTGTGCATTGCACTACAAAATCATTTTGCACTATGCGCTGCTTCCTCCAAATCTCTCTTCTGCACAACATTTTAATGTACAAAATATATTTGCACAATTTTATGTACAAATATCTCTTTTGCACAATTTCATGTACAGTATGTATGTAAAGTTTTTGTACAGTCTCAGTTGTGTATGTGTATAGTAGTTATAGCATTTATAGTATATGTATAGTCAGACGGTTAACTGTTGTATAGCTCTATTATTTTCCTTATACTTGGGATGTTTATGTATGTTTAACTGGTATGTAGCACCGTGGTCCTGCGAGACACGATATTTCGTTCCACTATATGTCCACACATGTAGTGGAATGACAATAAAGCTCAACTTGAACTTGAACTTGAATGTACTGACAAGGACTGCAAAAGAACTAACATTAAGAAACTTTTGAATTGCAAAAATAAAGTAAAAAGACAAAGTTCAAGAAATGCATGTAATTTCTGACAAGTTTTAAGCTAGTGTAAAGCAATAGTACGATGAAATTAAGTTAAAAGTTAATGAAAATGCATTGCTACCAGTCCTGAATCCCTCAGAGTTCTCTCTCTCATTCAAAGTCAGCTAAAATGCTGTTATCTGAGCCTGTGTCTTAAGTGATAAGCTATTTATAGTAAAGCAGAGTGTTTCAGTCAAATCATAGACACTGAGATGTTAAAGGACATGATACAAGGAGTTCAGATCTTATGCATTAAGAGGACAATTAGTAGTTAAAAGTTTCAACTGCCCAATGCATTTAAGAAATAAGAGATTGTAAAAATAATAATCTAGGGGCTATTGTTGAAGAAACATGAAGTCTTTAAAATCACAATACAGACGCTGAGTTATAGAAGTAATGATTTTGAATAGTCAAAAAGGCTGCTTGTTCTATGACCAGTAACTTATCTGTCCTATTTTTAGTCTCCACCATCATACAGGGCCCGATGGCTCCAGCTACAGAAGTAGCAGAACATTACACTGAATGGATGGGTGTGATATCTAAATTCACTGATTAATCTCAGCATGATGGTTTGAAGATATCCAATTGATTTTAGTAATTAAATACTGCTCTGATTAACCTGTCTCAATGTTTTAACATTAGTAGGTGGTGTCAATGGCTCTCATGGTTCTTGAGTGCACCTTTCCTAAGCTGTGGAAAATCCAAGATTCTGGAAGAAAACTGTTGAGGATGTTGCAGCTGGAAAGAGCGGTTACCAGTGTGCATGAGGTGATTTCTCAATGACGGGTAAGATCCTCTTTTGGCCAGCAGAGGACAACCTAAGACAGGGGGTCACCGCCACTGGGCACCTGCCCAGAAGCTTCAAGAACCATCTGAGACCATGTGATGACAGCCATTATTTTGAGACAAAATTTCTTGATTTATATCAATATCATGAAGTTGGCTAAGTTACTGGCAAGATCTGTATAAAAAAAAGTATCATAAGCAGAGCTTTTATGAATCCCTGGATCTATGAGGCTGATATGATATTGAACTAATATGTCTATATCATAGTTTTTACTCATGCAGGTCCTTAGGCATGGCATAGGATAATTACAAGACATGGTGGTGACTAAAGATGAAGACTGCTTTTGCTGATTCAAGAGACGGTTTGGATAACAAAGGTTAAGGGAATTAAGCATTTAAGGTAAATAATAAAAATTTTAAGAAATTCCTTGAGCATAATTTTATTTTGAAAGTCTAAATTGAGATCTGAAATAGAAACATATGGAACTTTGGTGAATGATGAAGGGATATATTTTGTAATGAATTTAATATTATAGTCTGTCTAAATTAAAGTTTGGTGAGAATGTCAAAAGATCATTTGCACAGAAGGAGAGAGAGACTGCTTGCGTGGAGGCGGTGATGGTGCTCTGCCTCTCTAATCGGCCTGCTAAGCAAGTGTAACCAAAACAAAGCAATGATATTAAGACCAAAACAACCCAGCTGATTTTTCTCAAAATAAAAATCATTAATGAACAGGCAAACTTTGAGACTAGATAAGAGACTAGGTGAAACTGACAGGAAAATGTTGTTTAAATCCTTCTGATTTAACACTGGAAGCAAACCAATATTCAATATTCATGTGTCTAGTATGTGCGCGAGGATGACTACTCTATATTTTGAGGAACGATTCTGTTCCGGTTTTGTGTATATTGTGTCATTAACCTCTGGAATAAGTGTTTTATCATTACAGATGGGTTAAGTGAAATGGCTTTACAGAAGTCGATAATTCTGAGTGAATCTAACGAAAAGAGAATGCCGAACATGGGACGAGCTGTAAGTGGATTGGTTATCCAGCTCTGTCTGCTACGGGTAATGACGACTTCTTTTGGCCTTTATAATGTTGATTTGAATCACTCTCTGGATTAATATGTTTAAGAGTGTTTATATATGATTTGGATTTGTGAAGTTGAAGATTGCCATCCATAATGGGTTAAAAACACATGACTAAATTCAACTGAGGGTCTAAATTTAAACAAGTTAATGCTTTGTTATTCGAATGGTAAAGTTAAATATTTTAGACTTGACGGCAGAGAAACAGTGACACATTGGCTAAGTCACTAACCAAATTATCCAGAGAGAACCCTCACATAAACAAAGGCTGGTGGGAAAACAAAGGAGTGAATCCTGTTTAGGTAATATGGGTTAAAGGCAAAAGCTGCTATAAGGCTGTCTGTGTGTGTCCTCAAGGTCTGAGTGACGTAATAGTTTGGGTTATGTAGAACAGAGATAAGTTAACAAAAACTTTTGGATCTGCTGGCTAACCAGTTGATGGAGGAATACAGTGATGAGTAGTTATAATGAAATGAAATATAGCAACTAAAATTAATGCTATGAACCACAAAATTGTAATAGGAGCTATGGAACTGTTTATGAACACCTGTCAAGTCAAAATCAAATTAAGATAATTATTGTGAACACTGACAGGGCCTTTTTGATAATGTACACTGTTTTACAGGAACTGAGGATGTCTTTTAATGAATATTTGGCAGTTTAGATCTGAGCAATAGTATTGTTTGATAGGATTGTGAAATCTGTCTGTTTTTGCTCAGTTTATAAAAATTTGGATTCAATGAGTATCACTGCCAAATGACAAATATTAATGAAGGGTTTTTAAGACTTTGATCAGGTAGCTGACCTGTAAGCATAACTGACAAGACAGTGAGGACCAAATTGACTTTTACACAAGGTCCTGAGAATTTGCTTCTGAATATGCTGTTAATTTAGTCAGAGTACAGTAATATTGTAAGATAATTGAGAAGATGTGCATTGAAATAATAATTAGGCATTGAGTATGATTAACAGTAATGTCATGATATAAAAATACATGCATGACAATAAGTAAACAAGTAAGTTCTATTTTTGAAGTTATACCCTTTGATACTATGTCATTTCGACCAAATGTGACAAGTTTAGGTTTTTTGTTCAGTTATTTTAAACAGTACTGTATGTGGGCTATGATGGTTGCAAATGGATCTGTGGTGAAAGTAAAACTTAATAAAAGGGCTATTAAGTAAAAATTAGGAACTACTATAGGTTTTAGTGGAGATATTGATTGTTTTCTTTTATTTCCATTTTCAAGGGTGGCTTAATCTGGGTCTTACTTATTTATGGGATATTTTAAGTTAGACTACCAGTTTGTTTTGAACCCCAACATGGTTTCTAATGGGGGAATGAATGAGTGGATCTACAATCCCTCTTCTTGCTATATGCAATGGATTGGCAATAATAGTTTTTGTAAAACCAGTCCTAGTATCTAGGTTATAGACAATGTCTGTATTTGGTATCTGTGAGGTGACTGAGGGTCTGACCCATGTCAGGAATGCAATAACGGTGTTTATTCATTTAGCCCGGTTTCCAGAGAATAATATGTAGTTTTCTTGTTATCAGTTCATTTTCTGATATGACCAAATTAACCAAAAGCCATTATGGCTGTATAAGACAGGTAAAGACATTCATCTAAGGCCATGAAGGCCACCAATGCACTACGTGCCCTGTAGGATATTCAGTTCCAGTTTAGTCCTTAAGGAAAAGATTTTTAATTATGCTTGCAGGGGTTGCGAGAGGCTGTAGACTGATGGAAGAATTGTTTCAGCCATTGAAGAAGTATAATCATAGGAGTTGAGAAAAATGGGCCATATGATTTTTGGGCTAATTTTGTAGATGTTTTTTGTTATAAAATGACATTGCTATGCTACTAGCTAACAAATCCATTATCAAAATGGAACAATTACACGACCATCTCGAAAGTAAGTGTTATAGCCCCACCTCGATGGTCTATAATGTCACTGCGTGGATGCATTTGAATGTGTTTCACTTGTGTTTAGAGATTATTTCCAGTAGGAAAACTCTGATGCGAGAACCTCAGACGATTGATGATCTAGTGTGGAAAGATTTCCAGCCTCATCAAGTTTACATGTGGCCTCAGGTATCTGATGTTGTTATGGGAGACGAATGGTTTGATAGGGAAAAACAATTTCGTCAGTTTTTAAGGCCCATTCCTTCGGTTCAAGAATTAAGAGATTTGAATTATAGGTCAAGTTTAGGTCAATGTCTGTGCCATAAGATAGTCCTTGCTGTTGGCCCTGAGTGGTACCCCACTGATAAGTCTAAACATGGTGACTGTTCTAACTAAGAGTATTGTAACGCTAATATGACTGCTTCCACCGAGTATTACCCTCAAGTGAAATCGCAGCGAGCTAATGAGAAGTACACTAATGATTTCTTGAAACAGGTCAAGACTACTGGGGTGTTCGCTGGATATGAATATTTGAATTCTTTATGGCTTCGATCGACAAGATCACCGTTTTTGTCAGATCCTAAAGAACCCACTGCTTTAGCGTTAGCATGGATGTTTGCATTTACTGTAGGAGCGATTTTTACAGATGTGACAGATTCTGTAGAAGAATTTGTGGGAGAAGCCTGGAACGATTTTGTGGCAGTCAGAGGACGTGATTATGGGAGTGATAAAATGTGTGTTGTACACTTTTGGAGGACTCCTAGGACTTGTTGTCTTACGCTTACTTGTGGATGTTGGTCCGCTGTTGTCTGTCCTATGTTTTTAAGTCTGCCTGCAGGACTGTGAATCTGATGGAGGAGGAGATGCGACTACTGAAGCTGACAAACAGTCTGCAGCAGCTGACGAAGGATGACGTCAACGCCCTGTTGTGAGTGGAAGGGTTCGGAGAGCCCCTACCATGGGGACTGGATTAAATAGTATCCAGCATGTCCATGATGGGGTGAAGAGACAATTGTGACCCGTCAGGGAAACTTGCGTCACCACTCCACCTTCCGTAGTGATCTCACTTGGTAGACCAGACGTGGTGGTATTGGACCCCACACCGGTCTAAAACGGGGGACTGAAGGAGTGGATCGCAGATCTACAATGGCCTTCATAATAATATTAATTATAATATTTCTTGAATAATTATTAATCAAAGTTACATTTATGCATGTTAGAGAATAAGTTGAATATGGCTTTAGTCTGCCTTTCTACTCTCTAAGAAGCTGCTCTCATTGTGTGTGTAACCATGCCCGATAAGGTTTAGGGCTGAGGCAAACTTGAAGTAAGATAAGTGTTTCTCTGAGTATGTGTGTTAGTATCTGTCTGTACAGGGAGAAGGACAGACAGTCCCAGGACAAACGTTCAAACAGCTGATGTCCAGCGTATCAGATATACGTCTTTAGGAGAGATGTATTGCGTCTGACCTCTGATCACTTGTCATCAAAATCGTCGTCAGAAGATATGCTTCAAGCTTGCGTCCATGTGTGGAAATTGTCTAAGTTTATCTAGGTTTTAGAACCAATCAGAATTTTGATGACTTATGCATTGATGCAATTAGCAACATCTGTCAGGGTATAATTGTTGGTGATTTTGAATTGTAAGACAGAGTGGCCTACGAACTCCGTGCGAGTGTTAAAGCCGACGTCTGCCTGAAACTGCAAACTATTTTCTTCAGTAAATATTTCTTCGATTGAATCGCATCTTTGACTCCGGGTCTTCATTCAACAAGAACCTGGTTCTTTGGGTTTTTACTGTTATTCCCCAACAATTTCTTGAAAATTGTTGCTTCAATTAATGTTTTGCAAGATAGAAGCTTATAATTCCAAGTGGAAAATTAGTTTTTAGAATTAGAAGGTTCTATCTGCATGTGACCTGTTCCAAAAATCTCCATTTAAAATTTAGAGAGGATTTTGATATTGTACATTTGGAATACATTTAGGGTCGCTGTCATTTTCATGTAGGAAAGAGACTTGTTCCCCATGTCATTTTTGATATATGTAATGCAAAAACTTTGAAGCTCAATATCTCAAAACCACTCAAAATGCAGATAGAACCTTATAATTCCAAGGCGACGATATGTACACGCAACATATTGTTTATAAATCCCAATATGTGGTTTATAGATCAGGCCCGTCTGAACGGCGCAAATGTATTTTGTGTTACATGAATGAATCAAATTATGAAGAACAATGGATTGGAATAATTTTTATTTTGTTACATAACACTATAGTGGTATGTAATATAAAATGAAAATTATTCCAATCCTAAAGAAGGCTTTATAAGCCTTCTTTATGCTAGGGCTAGGCCTATTTTTTAAAATAGCTTCAAAAAGTGGAGTGGGGACAAAATCAACTTTGTCAAAGTGGTGGGGACATGTTCCACCTGCATATTACAGCTACGCATATACACACACACAGGCTTGTCATAGTAAGAAAATATTTTATGCAGTCAATACTCCTTCACTTCTGGCAAATTACAACATTCTTTACATTTCACAACTTAAGAAAGAGTCCATACAATCAGTGTAATCTGTCCAAGTATACATTTATTAAAAACTGCAGTGTATAAATCACAACACTTTTTACACAATCTGTACACAGACATGTCAAATGGCAAGTAGTGTTGAATGTGTTTAAAAATTGGCCATTGCATCATAATGGAATGTAGTGCTGGATCAGATACCCATAGAAGATATGGTACTGTAATTAACAAGACTTTTCATTTAACTTTTTCAAAAGGTATTTGTTTTTATTTTTCAATTGTTTTTTTTTTTTGAGGTGAGGTGAGGTGTTCTTACAGCAATTTTTTTGTTATTCATTAAATGATAATGATACAGATATGTTGCCTCAAAATTGTTGCCATACAAAAGAAGAGAAAAAAATATACATCAAAATAACATTAAACACACAAGTCCTTGTTGTCTTTCCTCATTTCAATAAAACATTCATGCCCTACAAAGTCCTTTCAGATGGATACTGTACTACACAGAAAAGGTTCAATGGCAATGAAGTGAGAGTATTGTGAATCTGTGATTCTCTCAGCAATTGTCATGGTCAGAAGAGAATAGGGTAATCAGACCTGCAGCATCAGTGTTCTCCAGCATATCTCTCGTAGGCTTTGGCTTCTTAAACAGAGATGGAAGGTTTCGGATATGTACTTCCTTCTTAAACTGCTGTCCAAGGGGTTTCTATCAGTACACACACAGATACAAACACACAAACATTTCAATCAAATAAAATTGCATACAGTTAATCAGACATTACTTCATTATAGCAGACCAGGAAAAAAATTGCACACATTACACTAAGAATTTTTGACTAAATTTGCTATATATATATATATATATATATATATATATATATATATATATATATTTTTTTTAATAGCCACATTCTTATAGGTCAGTGGTTCTCAAACATTTTACTCATGTACCGCCCAGAAATTTAACATTCTTCTGTGTACCCCCCCACACTAGTCACAAAGTATTTTGAAGAAGTGCACATGTAACACATATACCCTTGTAAAATAACTACCTTTTATGAAACATAATTTGTATGCAACCTACTGTATATTTTTAAATAAATTACCATTTAATGAGATGGGTGTGCCTGATATGATAACTGCAATGTTTGGCTGTATCGGAGAGTCTGAGTCTTAAATCGTTCTCTGTGGACAGTCTGTCGACATTGTTTTTTATGCCAGTATAAGTGCTGAGAACGCAAAGGTACCTTGTCGTGAAGGGCATCAAAGTCTTTAACAGTGCAATTTGCAGTAAGGGTTAAAAAAAAAAAAAAAAAAAAACCCACACACCTAAAATCTATCTTTTCTGATATAATGTGGTTTTTGAAGAAAAGTTTGGATTTGCATTGATATTCTGTGTTTGATGAAACAGGTTACAGCAATACAACACCAATGTCAAAAAGAACAACTGACTTACTGTTTGACTAAATGAGACATTAAACAAACAAACTTTAAGAAATCTATGAATTTTTACTGTCATAAGATGTGAAAAGACATATGTGGACTCATGTTTAACATATACATTTTATTACAAAAATGTATATAATATATATTACACTTCATATATTATTAAATTTATATTATTATATTTTAAATGTTATTGCATTGTCTTTAACTCCAAGTCTCTTGGCAGGCTCCTGAATTAGTTTTGATTTTGCATCAAGTTTTGACAAGTGCTCTGTTCATTGGAACGTAATTGTGGTGCCTCACATGATGGCCTTTACACTATTGGATGGCACATCTAATGTTTTGGAAATACATTTGTACCCTTCTAGGGTACCATGCCCCATTATAAAAGAGTATGCCACAGTTAACTTTGGCTTGCACACTGAGGGACTAAAGATAAGATTATTATGGCATGACTTATTATGGGCAGTCTATTTCTCAATGAAACTGCTTAGGTATGGGTGGTAAGACCAAAATCTTAAACCATGATATGCATTATTTTAATCATGACAGTGACACATACAATGGATACACAAATCTGTGAAGCTTGTGGTGTAATGGATGGGCATGCAGGGCACAAATTTTGGGGGGACCCACGCTGGGGTGCATCGACAGACGATGATCATGTATCGACGATAGCTAGATATATTATCAAAAACATCAAATATTGGCAATATTAAGAGTATTTGGTATTTCAAATTAATGTAGGCCTGTTACATTGTTATTATTATCAGGGCTATTATTATTAGGTTACTTTTATTATTAAATTAATATTACAATTAATTTGCCCCGCAATAATTTAATAGCGCATCACTGCATAACTGACATGCTGTTGAGGATAATAAAAGTTTAGGCTATTAACTTCTCACTGAAAAGGTTTTAAAAAAGGTCTTTTAAAACAGGTTTATTATACAATGAATTATAGGCCTATAATCAAATTTATTAACACTGCAATCATCAATGAAAATTAAGAGCAGCTTTATTTCAAGCACAGACTTGAGAAACATTACAGGAGTAAATTAAAACAGTTACAGTAATGTTAAAAAGTTAGGACACCCAATAGGGTGTCCATGGTTTTCCACCATGGTTCCATTCCATGGTTTTTTGTGTCAGGGCATAATAAAAAAAATATTTGGTCCTTGGCAGGTCTTAAATTGAACAAAAATAACGGCAAAATGGAAAAGCCATGTGTGACCAAGTTAGGACACCCTTACTGTTAACATAGGAATTAAAAGGGTAAATAATTGTCAGGCACTGCTAATCAAAAGCCTTTGATTAACTGATCACCAGCAAGCATGAGCACCTCCATAAAAGCAGATGTTTTGGCAGTTTGCTTGTCTGGAGCCTTCCGGTGTGTGTTAACACAGTGCCAAAGAGGAAAGACATCAGTAATGATCTTAGAGAATCAACTGTAACAAATTAGCTCAAAGGGGGAATATTAATAATTATTCATAACTCATTATAATTAATTATAATATTTGGATAAGTTAAAAGAATTAGCTTGATAAAGCAGAACTTACATTACAATCAACTGTCCAGTTCGTCTAGGAAATGCTCAGTATTGATTATTTATTAATTCAAAGAAATGTTAAATTCCAGGGTACCTTTTTTAAAGGTACAATACTACTCAGAGCATGTAAAAAGATAAAAATCGTTAAATAGACTTTGTTGCAAGCAGAGAATCAGATCAAATACTCGTATGTATTATGCACAAAGTTTCATCAACTAAATCACAAACACATAACTAGTCTAAACAATCACATACTGTACACATACATGGGGGAAGGGTAAGTTAGACTGGATGAATGAAACCATTAGAGAAACAAGAAAATGCAGCTATGGAAAAGGAATCAGTTAACCACACCTGAGCAGAAACCATCAGCGCTGTTTTACAACGGGGTCTACAGCTTATACTAAACCTCTGTTTCGTTTAGTTAAATGTACAATACTTGCATTGCATTTATCATTGACCGAGCGTCTGGATGCAATCTTGGATGAAATTCTTGATGGTTTGAAGGTTTGGTGGTGTTGGAATTACAATCATGTTCTTCCGGGTTTGAAGGGTGATGAATTCCAAAGATGTTATTTTGACTCCGTGGTGATTGGGAGTTTCCTCCCAGGTAGAAAGTGAAGAAGAGCTAAGAGAGACATCAGCTGAGATCCGAGGATCATTGGCTGTGATGAAGTAGTTTCCCCACTGGGTACAGCACACACACTCGCCACGCTGATTTCCCTTCCCCTCTGTTTGGTTTCCAGCACACGCCGTCTTGACAGCCCATGGACAGTTTCATACAATACATTTCCCTGTTCCAGATTCTTCCTGATCATACATATTACATGCATTGTCTCGTTTATGTTATGCATTTCATATTTTTTAATGTCTGTCACGAGTGTTTGGCGTGATCAGTCTTGCTAGTGGTACGTCCAAAGAAGGGGCGGACTCTGGCCTATAAAATGGGAGGCCAGACTCACATTTATCACTTGTTAACCAAGTCGAATGCGAGCATGCAACACTAGTACTGTGAGCAACCCCCATCAAAGCGAGTATATTGAAGATACCCTTTGTGTGTATATATTTTGTATAACTTTTTCATCTTTATTTTCCAGTTTGTTGTTTCTTTGTTACTTTGTATTTTTTAGGTCTATGGTGATTACACTGTATATATTTCTTCATGCCATCACTTGTGGACTTTTGTATATATCTGCGGTGCTGTAAATAAACTACACCTTGCATGAAAGTGCTATTGTGGGTAGAGCCATCATTTTTACATCTTTTACGGACACTTTCTACATCCCCAAGCGAGTTGGTGGTTCTCGCAGTATCACATTTGGTGGCAGTGGTGTGATGGCTACCCGCAAGACAGCGCTAAAAAGCAAAAGACCCCGAGGTAGATTACATTCACGGGTGAAAGCAGTATGGGAAACCGCAGAGCGGAGGCGTTTCCAAAGGCTTCATCTGAGTCCCACACACCGTCAAGGTCAAGGCCGATGCAACGGGTTCGACATCTGATGAGGGATTGCTGAGCCTGATGCGTCAGTTCCTTGATGTACAGGAGCAACAGAAGGAGAGGCATCTGGCAGAGCTATGGGGACTACAGGACGTGATTCTGCAGTCTGCTAGATCTGCTGAGACTCCCAGTGATGCGTGAGCCTGAGAATTAATCTTCCGACGCCGACTGCTTCAAGAACCGCAAACACTCGCAGAACTGACATCCCAGCAAGTCGATCTCCAAGCCAACCGAGACCAATGAGTGAACCGCCAAAGATCCCTGTCTTCCAAAAGGGGGAGGACATTGAGAGTTATCTTTGATGCTTCAAACGCCTGGCCAAGACTTGGGGATGGCCCGAAGAAGATTGGAATTTTCGTTTAGTTCCACTGCTGACCAGGCAGGCTTTGGAGGCTTACATGGCGATGGATGAGGAGCAAGCAGGAGTGTATGCTGACCTGAAGGAGGCGCTCTTGAAGAAATTCAACATCTCACCAGAGACCTACCGACAGCAATTCCGGGCATCCACAATTCCTGCTGGTGAGACACCGACAGAGACTTACAACCGTTTGAGGACCCTTTAATGCTGCTGGGTGAGACCTGATCTACACACTAAGGAGATCGGGTAAATCATCATCTTGGAGCAGCTGCTTCATGTGCTTCCCTACGACAGCTGAACCTGGGTACGGGAACACGAACCAAAAACAGGACTAGCAGCAGCGAAACTGGCTCTTCAGTACATGAATGCTCACCGTTGGTGTCCATGATTTCAACCACTCAAAGGTACTGTGCATAAACAAAACACTGCTGGGGTTGGGGCCTTACAAGGTCCAGCTGAATGTGTTACCAGTGTACACAAGCCAGAGAGACAAGAATTGGTGTGTTTTTCCTGTCAACAGCTGGGGCACAAAACGGCTGTGTGTCCCGTGTGAAAAGCAAAGTTGACAGGATTTTGTTATGTTCCCAGAGAAGAGGACAAAGATGTTGACTCTAGAGGGGAGAGTCAAATGTTGTATTGACGGACATTCCTTGAAAGCAATGTTGGACAATGGAAGCTCTCCTAAAGCCATGCTTTCTTTCAAAGGTTGACTATGGAACCACCACAACTGACCAGTGTGTGCTTGGGGATGTAAGGCAGTACCCCAGAGCTGAAGTAGTTGTGTGTGCACATGAACAGTCATTTCTGATGAATGTTGTTATAGTTGATGATTTGCCCGCTGATATAATTTTAGGAAGACACTTACCTAAACTCTATGAACTGTTGCAAGCCTCCATGAACTCTGAGACTGTTACCTCTGCCACTGTACATAAATCATATCCTGCTGTTACCCGGGCTCAAGCTAAAGCAGATCTGCAGCCACTGCCAGACTTGCACAATAGTCTGCTGCAGGGCGGGATCAAGGGCCCAAGAACACCACGTCTAAAACGTCAGCTTGAAAAGTATCTGGGTACTCCAGTCCCTGAGGCCTCTGTGGAGGGCCTCAAAGCT